>VMDO01013677.1:0-57347 GCA_007922755.1 Pedetes capensis | reverse complement strand
GTCCCGCTGCTGGCCACTGTGTAGCTCCTCTGAAGCCCAATCCTTAATTTCAGTGTACGCCTAGTTTCATTCTTTATCTCTCAAACTAAATTATCTCTGTTTCTATTTATTCAATTTGTGTTTTAAACCCCTAATCGAGGCTTCTTATTGCTCCGGGACAGAAGGTGTGTGTTATCTGTCCGCCATCTTGACTCCTCCTCTATAATTTTGTTTATTGATACTTCCCCCTTTATACTTCCACCCATCTCTGTTCACAGTTCCTCTTACAGACTCTACCCAACAGTGGTTGGCTATGTGTGGATTTTTAACGAGACAGTTGTAGGAGCTGGGTGTGTAGCTCAGTGGTTGCCTAGCATGTGTGAGGCCCTGGGTTGGATCTCCAGCATCATAAGGGGGAAAAAAAACTGATAACAACAACAAAACAACAAAGAGTTGTATTGTTTAGGGAGGTGTCTAACTATTTAAGTATTTTCATTGCTCTACTTATCCCTAGTCTCAATCACTTTTAAACTATCCTTGATGTGTTCTCCAATTCTGATTATTTCAGTCAACTGGTTAAGATTCTCAGGAGACTTTCCCATTTATTAGTAGACTTTCCTTGAGTTAAATTGCTTTCTGTTCTTCTCAATTATCTCTTTTCAAACTCTCCACCTTCCAGATCACACTAAATTTTGCTGAACAACCCAACATGTTCATGACCCCAGCCTTCTCTCTGCAAACTTGTTCCTGTACTCTAAGACTTTTTTTCTTCTGCTCTCAAGAGCCCTTTTTCCCCCTTTATTAGTAAATGATGATGGGGTACAGAGTAATACAGCATTGGCTTTTTCCTTTATGCATCCTTTACGTCACTTCTAGCAACACTTTCATCAACCCACAAAATTTATGGAGCTTTATGTGTAGTATGTAGTTAAACTCTGATACTTATTTGGATTATAAGGCTCTATTTTTCCAATATACTCAGGAAGTTGTGCTGTTTAGATTGAGATTGACCTCTCCCCTTCATCCTTCCTCATTGACCCTCCATTCCATCCCATCTTCTCCAATCTTTGCTTCCCTCTGCTAGTTCCCTCCTTCCTTGTTTCTACCCCTTATATTGTCCCTTCTACACAAAGTTTAATTATGCACTTTTTGTATATCAATTTATGTAAGATTTTTTTCTTCCTTTAAGTATGATTCAGCTCCCACATATGAGTGAGAACATATGGTATTTCTCTTTTGGGGCTTGTGTTCATTCACTTAAGATGATGATCTCCAATTCCATCCATTTTGCTAAAAATGACATTATTTCATTTTTTAAATTGCTAAGTAGTATTCCATTGTGTATATGTACCGTAATTTTTTATTCATTCTTCTGTTGATGGGCACCTTGGTTGGTTCCATATCCTTGCTATTGTGAAAAGTGCTGCATTGAATATGGAGATGCAGGTGTCTCTGTGGTATGATGATTTGTCTCCCTTTGGGTATATTCCCAGTAATCTTATAGCTGGGTTGTATGGCATTTCTATTTTTAGTTTTCTGAGGTATCTCCATATTGATTTCCAAAGGTGTTGAACCAATTTACAGTCCCACCAACAGAGTAAGAGGGTTCAGTTTCTCCATAACCTCTCCAGCATTTGTTATTATTTGTTTTGTTGATCTTGGCCATTCTTACTGGAGGTGGGTGGAATCTCAGAGTTGTTTTGATTTCCTTAATGGCTAGGTATATTGAACATTTTTCATTTGCTTCATGGCCTTATGAACTTCTTCATTCGAGAACTATCTGTTCAGTTCCATTGCCCACTTGTGTATTGGATTATTCGTTGTCTTGGGAGTTGCTTTCTTGAGTTCTTCGTAAATTCTAGAAATTAGTCCTCTGTGAGATGTGTAGGATGTGAGGATTTTCTCCCATTCAGTGGGGCCCTCCTTAACTTTTGTTGATTGTTTCCTTTGCTGTACAGAAGCTTTTTAATTTCATGTAATCCCATTTATCTATTCTTAGTATGATTTCCTGAGCAATTGGAGTCTTATTAAGGAAACACTTTCCTATGTCTATATGTTGGAGTGTGTTGCCTATCTTTTTTTCTAGTAATTTTAAGGTTTCTGGTTTTATGTTGAGGTCTTTTATCCATTTTGAGTTAACTCTCATGCATTTTGTGAGGTGCAGATCTGTTTTCATTTTTCTGCAGGTAGAAATCCAAGTTTCCCAGCATCATTTAAGAGCTCATCTCTTATGAAGACTTCCCTAGCCTTTTATTCTCCTCCTTTATTGGTAAATGTTGGTGGGGTACACAGTAATATAGCATTTGCTTTTTCCATTATGCAACTATTACCTTCTCTAGACTTCTTAAGGCTTAATTCACTCAAGTCTTTGGCCTTTCAGTCTTCACAATACCCTAAATATAACTTAACACTTTTTTTTTTTTATTTCTTTGTTTGGATCCCTCTGCTAAGCTCTGGGCTCCAAAAAGGAAAAGAAACTCTTAGTCATCTTTTTTATCCCAAATAGTATTGTCAAATTCCCAATAAATATTCATCTTTTGGATTAAGGAATAAGAAATCATAATTCCTGAGAATTCTTGTGAATTCCTAAAATCATGAATTGTTTTAAAAATATTTCCAATAGTACTAATATGCTTTGCTCATTATTTTGAATATTTAAAATTTTGTTTAATATGTGAGTAATGCAGAATAGAAAAACAGAGAAAACTTTGGGGACATGGGAAGGAAAGACTTTTCATCTCAGAATCTGGTCTGAGTCTTATCAGCCAAGAATTCCAGCACCATCTAAAGAAGAAAGCTTCTATGAGAACTACCGGCATAAAAAACCAAAACCAAAACAAAAAAACCCAGTGTTTTCCTAAGAATTCACCAAATCAGATATAATTAAAGTTAATAACCTAGGCAGGATAAAAGACAGAAATTTTGGAAGACATAAAAAGGAAGAGAAGCCCCTCACTCTAAAATCTGATGATATCTCCTGTTGACAAAAAACCCCAAAAAGTTTAACTCAAGGAATCTACTCACAAGCCCCACCTCGAGGGTACTTAAGTAACTTTCAAGATCAGTAAAGATTGCCTACATGGAGACAATTCTCATCTTCCTGTTGTTATTGTTAGGTGCCATCGAGTCAGTATCTGACTCATAGCGACCCTCATAGGGTTTTCAATGGCAGATTGTTTCAGGATTGCCTTGGGAGTGGATTGCCAGGTCCTTCTCCCAGTTTTGCGGTGCTGGGAATTGAACTCAGGACCTCAGAGACTGCAGCACAGTGCTCTACCAACTGAGCTAAATCCCAGCCCCTCTCATCTTCCTAGAGCCTCTCAAATAAGAAATAGACCATGCTCACTTGTCCTGAATGTTTGTGAGCTTTGAGTTAAACATTACTAGTATCCCTCTCCCATCCTCAAACTTGAACATTGCCCCTCATAAAATCATCTTGCAGTTTAACTTACACAAGGAAATTCTTTAGGATAAGAAGAATAAGTAAACTAGCTCATATTGCCTTTTCTTATAGTAAATTTTTGACTCAATTTTTAAGCCTTGTTTAATCCTTAAACCTAGTTAGAAAAAGCCACAAAATCATATATATTTATATATACTTCCAGTATAAAGATACCCAAACGTGCCTTTGTCTCTAGATACACATGCCCTCTGAGGCATGTACTATCTCTTATTCTTTATCTAATAAACTCAAAACTGTGCTTCACTCTTCTGTTCATCCTGAAATTATTGGCTACCAAGACAAGGGGGCTGGGATTTAGCTCAGTTGGTAGAGAGCTGCTCTGCCGTCTCTGAGGTCTCGGGTTCGATTCCCAGCACTGCAAAAATGGGAGAAGACCGAGGCAATCCACTCCCAAGACAATCCCCAAAACAATCAGCCATTGAAAACCCTATGAGGGTCACGATGCACCGGTCATGACTCGATGGCACCTAACAATAACAAACACCTAGACAAGGACCTGGTGTCTCCCCTGAGTGGAGGTCCTAAGATGGGGAGTTCCTTAGGGCAGGTGGGAATATTGGGGTACTGTACCCTAAAACCCACTGACATGAGGAGTATTAAGTTTAGTAGTACTTATAAAGAAATATAGCCTATAGTGAATAGAGAAACAGTAGAAAACACCAGTAAATAGTTACTGAATTGTATTTGAGTTATAGAACAGTCAGACCATTTAGCAAAGCTAATAGCATCACACAGAATTTCTTGTCAAAATCACCCATGTAGAGTCATTTAGCTTCTAAAACTTATTTCTTGGAATGCCATTCATAGGATTTGTGTATTAAACTTGTTAATGTTGACTTTACTTGAAAGGGTGATTCACTTTTGCAGTACAGAGGGCCATGAACACTGTCATGTAACTTTGCAATAGCTACAAAAAAGGTTGACTGGTGAAACTGTGATTACTACTTTCCTGTGTTCACTTCCTTAGTTCTTAGAAATGTTGACTTTATTTTTTTACTCCATGTGTCAATATTTTTACTTTCCATCCAACTTGAATAAGTATATTCCTTTGAACCAATAATGCCTCTATGTTGTTAAGCTTTAATTCTCATGTTTGTTAGGTGCTATCAAGGTGAACCTGACTCATAGTGACGCCATGTACAACAGAATGAAATACTACCCCAAACTGTGACACCCACATGATCTTTCTTGTTTGAGCCCAATATTGTAGTCACTGTTTCTTGTCATTTTGAGTCATGCCACATCAACAAAAGGAGATCCCAGGGGCCTTACTCCATTCCCTTTATTAAGGTCAACTCTACTTTGAGGAGGCAACTCTTTCCTAGTCATTTCTTAAATGCCTTCTAGCTGGGGGGCGAGGCTCATTTTCTGGCAATATATCCACTGTGCTTCTTTACTATTCATAGGATTTTCAATGGCTAATTGTTTTGGGAGTGGGCTTCTGGGTCCTTCTCCCTAGTCTGTCTTAGTCTGGGAAGCTCAGCTGAAACCTGTCCACCATGGGTGGCCCTGCTGGTATCTGAAATACCAGTGGCATAGCTTTCAGCATCACAGCAACATGAAAGCCCCCATAGTAGGACAAGCTGATAGATATGTGGGGGTTTAATTCTCATAGAAGAATTATAATACTTTTCTTGATTCTGGTATTTTTCAATTTCTTGACAGAATTTTCTTGGGATTTTTGATTTGGAGAAAATGAATTTTCTGAGGAATTTTAGTAGTTAATTTTTATAGGGAAACATGAATAACCAGTGGCTAGTCTATTAGACATTCAGTATAATGTTTTCTTAAGTGAATGTCTCTTTGTAGCCACAAAGCCTCTCGTATAGTGTCTGAGACAAGAGATACTTAAGACACTTCAATCACTGAACATGTGGTTCTTTTAATCAGACTGTCACCGTAAAGGAGGGCATCAGAATTTAGATTTGGTGATTGACACCAGAAGTGCCAGAGTACTTTTCATTATTTTGGTAGCTTGAAAACATATAAATTTTATTCAGGTAAAATCTTACAAGAAAAACCCATAAGATGAATGAAAGTAACCAAACACTCCTTTTTTTGTATGCTTTTATTGGGATTATATAATGCTTCCAACTAGTTTGTAGCGATAAAAAAGGAAGGCAAAAATAACTATATTTGTAAAATCCTAGAATTATTGATGTGTTTTGTGCATGAAAAATTTAATTTAGATGATGGGACATTTGGTTTACTTTGAAGTTACATGTATGAAATAAAGGCAATAGTAAGTGTATGGAATTTAAAGTTACTAGGATATTAAAGAAAATTTTAGAGAAAAGAAAGAACTTGTAGAAATAAATAACTCAGAGATAGTACATGGACAATTTTGAAAAATAAACCAATGATTTAAAATACAACTAGATTACTTCAGAAAGCAGATGAAAAAAAATAAAAGGAGAGAACTGAGAGGAAATGGAGATGTGTATGATATATCCAGTGCTCTAACATTCTAGTTATAGATGTTCTTGAAGTAGAGAAAAACTAGAGGAAATGATAATAAAAAATAAAAGAATGTTTCCCTGCAGTGAAGGTAAATTTGAGTATTACAGTTGGAAGTGTAAAGGAAATACTAACCAAAACTGTTGGGAGAAGGAAGGGAGTGAGGAAAGACCTACAGTTAGATATATTCTGATGGAATTTGGGGATCTCATGAACAAAGAGATTATTTTATAGGATTCTAGTCCAAAAATCAGGAACTGTTTAAAAAGGAGAGAGAATGCAGTTGACATTGTCTTCTTGTCTGTTACAGTGGTCACCAGAAGACAAAGGAACAATGTATTTATTTGGAGTTCAAAGGGAAAAAATATCCCAGCAACTATGTGCAGTCAAATTATAGATGTCTATGAGGGGAAACCTTAATTTTTATGGTACCAAGACAGCTATTTAAGACAGAATTCTCAGGAAACTCATCTGGCCAAATGAGGTTGAATTAGAATTCAGATTTGATATGGGAGAAAAGTAATATCTGTTTTCTCACTCAGTGAGGTTCATGGCTGAGGCCTCTATAACAAAAGACAGATTAATAAGAGAAAAGCATTAAAAATTATTTAATGTTTTATGTAACATGAGTGCCTTCAGAATGAAGTCCGAAAGAAATAGATAAAACTGTATTTTTATGGACAGCCATACAGAAATATAATTGGAGAATAGAAGGGAAGATAAACTGGAGAGAGTGCAGCAAGGCCTTTTTGCTCTGATTTTTTTTGGCATCTCTGTGTTTTCAGAGATGAGATATTCCTTTCCTTTGGGAGAGGACCTCTCTGAAATAAGGGTCTTATGATCTACTTTCTGGAAAATGTCAGCTAGGTTTTATGGCCTACTTTAGGGGAGAGAAGGTTGGAGAGAACTTGCTGTGTCTGCTGTTTTCTCAAATGCCAAGGGCCCATACTTTGGGATAGTACCTCCCAAATCCCATCAATTTCCATAAAAGGAAAAGACTAATTACTATAACTGAAAGGTCTTAAGTCATGAAGAGTGATAGGAAAATCTCATGGGGCAAGGGTCCACAGACATGAAAAAAGTCACTGCAGCGTACAGCAGAACATGTTTATTTGCAAGGGGCAAGTAAAGAAGGGGGAAGGGATAAGAAAGGGGGGTCCCCCACCAGCAGCAGTATTGGAGAAGGGAGGAAGAAAGATGGCTACTGCTACAAGAAACTGCCTTGGGGCTCAGGTTATATATGGCTGGTGGGAGACTTGGTGAGGAACAGAGTGGAGACTTCTGAGAGGGTGTAATCTGGGCTATTGGCAGTCAAGGAGAGTTCTGACCTTAGGGCCAGTTTACTTTAAAATATTTCAACCATCTGCTCTTGGATACTGTTTTGGCCTTGGGACCCTGCATGGTTTCTTTGTTCTCTCAAAGAGTAAATAAAAACAATTGTGTTTTTCCAATTTCTGCTATTATTGTGTTCTTTTGAAATCCCCATTGCTGCTAAATAACATGCTCTCTAATGGCACCTAAATTTAATTCTATAATTTTCACTTTCTGTTATTAAAACAATCACATTCAAACTATTAAGACTTAGTCTTGCTCATTAAAACAAACCAAACCATATCAGAGGTACATATATCATGAGTTTCCAGCATAAATTTTTACAGTAATTACATCTATGCAGCCAGAATCTAAATCAAGAAATAGAATATTACTAGCACTCCAGAAACTCTTTTTTGTGCCTTGTTCTAGTTGCTGTCCTCCAGAAAGTTAATTATTGTCTTTATTTCTAACTTGTTGCTATAATTTGGACCTGGAGAGTCCCTCAAAGACCCATGTGTCACAGACTTGTTGCGCACAGCTGTTGGGAGGTGGTAGACACATTAAAAGGTGGGGCCTAATGGAACGTCTTCCAGTTATTGGGGTATATCATTTGGAGGGGATAATTGGACTCAGCCCCTTCCTCTTCCTGTCTTTTGCATCTTCCCAGCCATGAGGTGAGTGGCTTTAGTCCACTATGTGTTCCCTGCCATGATCTGCTGCATTGCCACAGGCCCAAAAGCAGTGGAGTCAACCAGTCATGGAATGAAACATCTGAAACTGTGAGCCAATATAAACATTTTTTGCTTTATAAGTCAATTATAACTTACAGTAAGGGAAAGCTAACACATTAGTTTTCCTTTTTGAACTTATTTAAATGAAATCATACAGTATGTATTCTTTTGTATATAATTTCTCTTGTTTATCTTTATGTTTATAAGACTCATTCATTTATGGAAAGGAACAGTGTTAGTGTTATTATGACATCCATGTCCTGCTGCTCACTGGTCAAAAGGCAGTACTTGGGAGATGAGGTTTTGGTGGGAAGGAAATCAGTTTTATTAAATGGCCAGCATCCTGAAAAGATGTGGAGAAGAGGTTTTCTGCCTCAGAGCACCAGTTTAGGGAATTCAGAGGGATGCAAGGGGCATTTATAGAGAGAGAGAAAGGAGGAGCAGGGGCCAGTGGGTAGGAAGAATACATACTTGGTGAGGTCTTCCTTCAGCGTATGTGTCTCCTTTCTTCCTTCTTCTCTAGCTGAAACGTTGCAATGGACCTTGACCTCTTGAGGCTAGTTTGTGTAGTTCTTTAACACAATTTATGTTTTTGTGTTAGTTGATGCACAGTACTGAAGAATAAGGAGGAGTATTGCATATTTGGTTGTAATCTGAAGGTCACCACATGTTCTGGGTTCTGTAAATCTAAAAGAAAGAATATTTGGTAGTTAACATCTTAGTCATTTGTGTGTGTCTTCTCTTTAGAGTTAGAGGGTGCCAGGGAGAAAGCAGGGGAAGTAACTTGTAAGGGATAACCCTCACAGGAATGGCCAGCATCACAATACCTTGTTCATTTTCATTGCTGTGTGCCATTCTGCTTTGTGAATATACTATAGTTTATTTCTAATATCAATGGACAGTTTTTGGCTATAATGCTTATACATGTCTTAGCTGGGGGCTGTGGTACATACCTGTAATCCAACCTACTTGGAAGGCTGAGGCAGGAGAATCACAGGTTAGAGGCCAGAGGCAGTCTTCACAACTTAGTGAGATCCAGTCTCCAAAAATAAATAAATAAATAAATAAATAAATAAATAAATAAATAAGATCATGCTTATACATGTCTTTTGGTGAACATGTTGTAGACAAATTTAAATCAAAAGTTAAGATGTCATGATGTTTGCTTAAAATGTAATTGCTAGAACTTAATATTCCTTGTTTAAAACTTATACATTCTATCCTGTAATTCACCTTCTATCTCCTTGCTTCTTATCTATTTCCATGACAACCTCCACCCTGTTAGCCACTTCCTGAATTCTTACAATTGCCAAACTCAGCTTATTGTCTACTTTCCACCTTTTTAGCCACTCCCCGATTTCTTACAGTTGCTAAACTCAGTCTATTGAGTGTACTCTCCACCCTGTTGGCCACTTCCTGATTTCTTACAGCTGTTAAACTCAATCTTTTGAATGTACAGTCCACCCTTTTGGCCACTTCCCGATTTCTTGTATCATATAGATGTTACCTGATTATTTCCATGGTAACTAGCTTACCCCACCTACAGATAATCATGTAGACTGTGCACATGTGGTTTCAGCTGACAACCCCCACCCTGTAAACTATATGACCCCAGGAGAACTGGGGCTTTGGGTCAGTCCTGAGAAGACTCGTTTCTGTGGGCTGACCTTGATATAGCAATACATTTTTTATTTTACCCAACTCCCGAGTCTTTCAAAGTACTTTCAGTTTTCTCAAGCTGCTTCAAACACAGATAAGAATTTCTGAATTACTGGTCACAGTATATGCGTATGCAAAAGTTTAATAGATACTCCTAAAAATCTTTCCAGTATTTGTACCAATTTACATTTCTACTGGCAGTATATGAGAATCCCAGTTGCTTCATATCCTCTCTTTATCAGCTCTCTTTATTTAGTTATTCTGAGGGTATGCAGTAATATCTATCATATTAATTTGCATTTTTCTTGATTATTTGTGAAATTGAACAATTGCATGTATGAGGTATGATCAAAAGATATGGTAAATATTTAAATAAAAAAATTATTACAGTGAAAGACACATTGCCATTAATCCCTCTTAAAATACTCCCCCTGGCTTTGAACATACTTATCCCATCATTTTTGGCACTTTCCAGACAAGTTCTGAAAGTCCTCTTGTATGAATGTAGTTGTGCTGTTGTGGCTGCCTCAGTGTCCTAAACTGATTCAAAAGGTTTGGCTTTTGTGGTCATTTTGACTTTGGGGAAGAGCCAGAAGTCATATGATACCACACTTGGTGAATTAGGACGCACCGTAATGTTTTTATTTGACAGAAATTGCTATACCAGAAACAATGTGTGACACAGAGCATTGTTATGATGAAGGACAAAACTAAAGACACCCATGAAAGAGGACTTCTAGAACTGCTTCAGAAAATGGCAGGAACAATGATAGCAGTATATTTGTAGCCAGGGGAAGTTTTTGGAGGAGGATTAATGGCAATGTGTCTTTTACTATAATATACTTTTAAGTTTACATATTCACTATATTTTTAAATCATACCTCATGTATACACATATATGTTGTTGTTGTTAGGTGCCGTCGAGTCGGTATCCGACTCATAGCGACCCTCACAGGGTTTTCAATGGCTGAGTGCTTCGGGATTGCCTTGGGAGTGGATTGCCAGGCCCTTCTCCCATTTTTGCGGTGCTGGGAATTGAACTCGGGACCTCAGAGACTGCAGCGCAGCGCTCTACCCACTGAGCTAAATCCCAGCCCATACACACATATACATACAGACATTTGTTTGGTATTTAAATGTTTTCTTTTCTGAAAAGTCTGTTCATGTATTTGCGCCCCCCACCTTTTTTTTTTTTTTTTTGGTTATATGCTTTAAACTTTTTTTTCCCCTAGTGTTGATTTACAGAAGTTCTTTATTTTTTCTAGTTTTAAGTCCTCCTCTTCCTCTCTCTCTCTCATACATACACTCACACAGACACACTTCTCTCTGAGTTGTCTTTTTAGTCTCATAATAGTATCTACTGACCAACAACAGTTCTTACTTTTTTTTTTTATTGGCAGTACTCTGGGGTTGAACTCAGGCCTCTCACATGCTAGGCAAGTGCTCTATCATTAAGCTGTATCCCCAACCCCTTTTTTAATATTCTGTTTTGGGACAGGGTCTTACTAAGTTGCACAAGCTGCCTCTGGCCTCAGATTTTCAATCCTCTTCTTTTAGCTTCTGGAGTTCCTGGGATTACAGGCGTGCACCCTGGTACCTGGCTTCAGTTCTTAGTTTTGATATAATCTGATTAATTTTTTTCCTCTTCATAGGTAGTGCTTATTGTATGTTAGGAAATTTTTGATTACCTGAAGGTTATGGATATCTTGGTTTCTTCTAGAAATTTTAGGCTTTCATATTTAAATCTGTAAATTTATTTTTGTATATAGTTCAAGGTAGGAGTTGAAGTTCATTTCACTGACACAGCTGTGGAATCGATTCAGCACCATTTAATGGAAAGATTATTCTTGCCTCATTGTACTTCCATGTCATCTTTGTATAAATCAAGGGGTAGAGTCTGTTTTCTTGATTCTCTGTTTCTGTAGCATCTATCTATTTATGTATCTCTGTGTCAATTGATTTATATTGTCTTAACATATGGTAGTTTAAGTGTTTCACCTTTATCAGACCTGTCCATTTGAAAATTTCATGCTCATGTTTCATTTAAAGCTTTTCCCCTTTGCCTAAGCATGGTGGCAGGGTAGGGAGTACATGGTCTGGTCTGTTTCCTCCCTTGCCTTCCTGTTCCCTCTGACCCTGACTCCCATCCTGCCTCTTTGCAAGAAGGAGGGCAAAGGAAAAGAAATGATATCTTCATACAGAATGTGATACCTAAGGCAGGGTTTCTGACCTTTTTCTCCTTGTCATTACTCCAAAACAGATTTGTCAATAGCCTCCCACTGATAGATGCTTCATACCCAGCAGGTAGTCTTGGGCTGTTTCTTCTCCTGCTTGTTTACCTCCTGCTTGTATTGATTGATGGCCAGCCTGTGGCTCTCAATATCATTTACAATTTGCTCCCCCAATTCAGGATCCCCTGGGTTTGGGCAGGATCCATATTCTATACATTTTAGAAACTTCATTTTTTCGGACCAGAAGCAGTTTGTCCTTTTATTTTGTTTGTCCATCTCTCTTCTTCCATTGCTACCCTTCCTTAACTCCAGAAATTCTAGGGAAAGTCAAGCAAAGAGTATATTGAAACATGGAGAGGTTGCAGACTTTCTCCAGTTTTTTCTTGGTCTTCCCTTTCCTTCGAATTAGAAGAAAAAGTTATTTTATTTTTTGCCCCACCCCCCACCTCTAGGAGAGGAGGAGAACAGAGAACTTTACCTACAAAGATAACATTCCCTGAAATGTGGCCACATCATGCTGTCAATTCTTTTATATCTTTCAAAGTTAATGACTTCTTGCAGTCTGGAGTGGAAGAATCTTATTCCATTGTCTAGTACTATTATCCCAGAGAGGAAAGGACCACGGGTAGGCAGGTCCAGAGCATGAGTGCAGGAATCTGGCAGCACAACCTCAGGTCCTTGCTTTCGGCACATAAAAGAATTTATATCGAACATAGAAGTTATAGTTGAGAGTGTACATAAGATTTATTAAAGATAGTACACCTTTCAGAAATAATTACAGGGGAAACTGAGGCACCTACATAAGCTTAGGTAAACCTAGAAAGGAAACTGGAAAAACCTGCATTCCCAGGGCAAACTGGCACAAGTATGCTTGTGTAACCCAGGGAAAGGTAAAGAAACCAGAGTACAGGAGAGTCAAGCAGGATCTTAGAAGGAAAGGTGCCTTGGATAGACAGGGAAGATGATGGGCCCAGAAAGAATAGAGAAGTGTGCACATGGTTACTGGAGAGACAAAACTGGAGAGGAAGAAAGCAGGGAGAGTGGAAGAAGACAGAGCTGGTAGAAGAAAGTATGGCAGATGTTCCCTCTACTTTTATTCAAACTAGGGCACACCCAGTATGACATAAGCACTAGGCACCCAGGTTTGGGTGCCTAGTGTGACATAGGCCTAGGTCCTTGTGACATGGGTCTTTGTTTTGTAAATGGCTTGAGGGCTTGGATAGGGTGTGGGACCCATTTGAAATTTCCTTCCAGTGTTCTCGGAGACATATGTGGCTTCTTCATCATGGCGGAACAGCAGGAGCCATTTTCAATCCCCTTTTCTTCTATATTACCTGCTAATAACTAATCTAGCTACCTAACAGTACTTTTGTGAATGTAGCACTGTTTTGGTTATAATTCCTATGCTTTTTTGGTAACCCTCAAGGCAGCAAAAAATACTATCTAATATTTCCTATAATCTTTTTAAATATAAAAGAAATGATGATTAACAGTGAAATTAGTAAAACCCAAATCACTTTTGATAATATGGTTGTCAAACTCAAGGTAATTATTAAGAAATATTTTAGATCTGGACACCCTGGTCCATGCCTGTAATTCTAGTAACTCAGGAGGCTGAGGCAGGAGGATCATAAGTTTGAGGCCAGAGGCCAGCCTTTGCAATTTAGCAAGACCCTGTCTCAAAAGAAAAAAATAAAAAAGGGCTGGGGTGTGACTTAGTGATGGATACTTGCCTATCATGCATGAGGCCCAGCGCTCAACCCTGGGTATTCCAGCCAAAAACAAACAAGTGAAAAAAACCCAACAAAGTTCTGAAGTAAAACTCTTATAAAGAAGAAATACTAACACAGCATTAAAATTCTACATTTAATAAAAGAAAGTTTGGATTGAAAGTGGGAAAAGATACAAACTAGACTTTGTTAAGCATGGGCTGAATTACAATCTAATTCTTAACCTCAAGAAGAAATACATGTTTGGCTAGGCATATAGCACAGTGGAAGAGCTTGTGCCTAATATGTAAAGCCTTGGGTTTGCTCCCCAGCAATTCAAGGAAAGATAACTAAGAAAAAGAAATACAGGTTTAATATATTTACACAAAATAAAGGACTATTATAATAGAAATAAAATGTTAAGGTAAAATAACTACAGAGAAGTAAAGAAATGGAAGAAAGTTTGATCAACAAAACACTGAAAAGATGAGTCATAAGAGAAAATTACAACAAATTTAATATTTCTAGTTGGCTTTGTTTGCCATTCAAGAATATAAAACAGAGTAAAAGGTCCCACTAGAATAGAAAAACAGTGGATTTTGTAAGATGAGAACAAGGAAACAGAAGAGAAAAATATCAGATTTTTGAAATGTTACTACTACTTTTCATTTTGAGATAAAATTATGCAGTCTGCCTCTGGCCTTGAACTTGTGATCCTCCTGCTTCAGCCTCCAGAGCAGCTGGGATTATAGGTGTGAATCACTGCACCAGGTTGAAAGAGGGCTTCTTGATTGCACTGACTCATATTGACTGAACTCTTTCTGATTGGTGGCTGAGAATCTCCTGTTTTCATGACAAACAGTTCTGTCTGAAGATCCAGCCTCTTTAAACTTTTGTTTAGATTATATTGAATTTAGCAAGAGTGATTCCATTTTGTCTTGGTCTGGTCTGTTGAGGTCTAGTGCAGGAGTTCACCCCAAAACAATAACTTCCCATTATTTCTTTAATAAGGGGGGGCAGGGAAGAATAGCAAAAGAGAATAAAAACATTGCATAAAATTCAAGCCTTGGGGCATAGTTTGGTGGTAGAACTTGTGCTTAGTATGCCCCTGGTCCTGGATTCAGTCTCTAGCACACAAATAAAACAAAACAAAATTCAGTGACAAGAATAATATCCAATGTGAACAAATTAAAGAGCTTCTTAGACTATACATATAAAAAGCGAACTACAGCTATAGGCTGTTTTTAAGAGGTACTTCCAAGGTAGAATGACAGAAGAAAAACAAATGGATAGGCAAAACCATAACAGTTTAAATGTAAACAAAGAGAAAGCAGGGTAGCACAAAGTATAATTTGAGATGAAGAACATTATATAGAACTAAGTCAATTTTTTTGTAAGAAATATGTAATCTGTAAAGATCAAGAATCATTCTTTTGCTTAGCTAAAATCATAGCAATACAACTCATGCAACAAACTTAAGATACAGAGAAAATTTGATAAATGGTCAATTACAGTACTGTACTGTTTATGGTAATATTTCTTAGAATTTGAGAATGAATCAGACAAACTAAATAGGATTGTAAATGGTTTGACTTATACAACTAATAAACTTGAAAAATAAACCTCTCACCCTAAAAAGCTGAATATGCTTTTCAGTGCTCATTTGTGAAAGAAAAAATTATTCAATGATATTTGTTAAATATAAGGAAAACTTTATTCTAGTCAGGCTTGTTCAACCCATGGCTCATGGGCTGCATGTGGCCCACGGCAGCTAGTCATGTGGTTCCACAAAATGTTTTAACATCTTTTATCTTTTTAGTATGTCTTTCTTCATGACCCCATGCACCGTTCCAGTTTTGAAGTTCTAAACTGATACAACACATTTATAGAATGACACCTAATGATTCTTTACAACATAAAGAGATGGTGCCACAATATCAAATGTTAACCTTCAAATAAGCATAAATATGTAACAGTAATGTGAGTCAGGTTAGTACCATTGCCCCCCACCCAGTCAGTCAAGTATAACTGGGTTGAATTTAAAATGATTAGAAGCTGTTCAAAGCCCTTAAGATTGCATCAGAGATTACATGAGTTTTTGACAACTTGGCAAGTAAAACACAGGAATTGGTGATAATATTTTTGAAAATCTATTTCAACCCAATTCTAGATGCTGCAAATTGACCATCATAAATTTACTTGAGAACTCATTAAAAATTGTGACCACTTCCATTGAATCAAATTTCCCATTAGTTTTATATTATTCTCATTTATCTGAACTTTATAATTAAAAGCATAAAAATAAAAGAAGTTTTATTATTTATTAACTTGATTATCTAATTTATGTGTGGCCTAAGACAATTCCTCCTTACTTCATGTGGCCTAGGGAAGCCAAAAAAGTTTGACATCCCTGATCCAGACCATCCCAATAGGTGAAGGTGTGTCTACAATGAGATTTTTTGGGGGGGGCGAGGGGAAGAGAGATTGGCCTTAATTCCAAATATAGCACGGGGAAGTAGGAATTTATGGCCAAGGATCAGGGTGGGGAAGTAAAGTGAATGAAAAATTACTAAGAGGAAACACCAGGGATAAGGAAAAATTCTGGCTAAATGGTCCTAACAGGATTCTAGCTGAAGACAGACAAGGTGATGGTGGAGGATTGGGAACTTGATCATATATTGAGAGGTGCTGCAGTCCAGCTGCAGCCTAGATTGAATGCAGGGTCTCCCGAAGGCAGATGAGGAGTCGGCGGTGGGTAACAGCAAACACAGCAGCTCAGAGGCAGTGTGGATCTGTTCTGTTTATTTCCCAGATAGTCTAGCCTTTTATACAGTTTTTTAAACTTAGGTTATACAAGCAGTAGGAACAGTACGCATGGTATCCCACAGAAACAGGCTTCACAAACACATATTGATCACAATAGCTCATAGCCCAGAACACAAACAAGAGCCCACAACTCAGAGCATAAACTTTACTGTCTCTAGGTAACAAACATCAGTGAGGTCTGTTATTCTTTAGGCGTTTTATCAATGACAAATTATAATGGGGTAGTTTAACTATTATTAACTACTCTGTTTTTAAGTGGAAACTAGGGGCAGTTTATTATTAAGGTGTCACCCTAATGAGTCCACAATATGAAAAATGGGTGTTCTAACTTACCAGATTGTTTTGCTTGTTGGAGGGCCGTTGGTATAGAAACTTTGGTTTGTGTTAACTCAAGGAGTTCATGCTGTTGGAAGTCATTCAAGAATTCTTTTATTGTAAGCCTGCTAGGGAGGCTTTTTTAGCTCCCAATCTGAATGAGCACTGCTCATGGAGTCAGAAGATTATATATTTACACTTATTACTTGTTTTTCATTAGTACTTCCCAGAAATTTACTATACGAAGAAAACAGTGACCAATTCAAATTTAGGAAAAACAAAAGGCAAGATTCCAAGTCCCTTTCCATGAAGAGACCTTCTTTTTGAGGTACTCTGCCCCTCTCGTGGACTTTCCCTTCAAAGGCTTTGAGGTACTTTTCCCCTCTCAGTGGATTTTCCCTCTGATGCCTTTTAAAGTACCCTTCCTCATATGGGAACTCAGTCTACCCATCATGAGTGGAAACGGACCTGGCAGAGAGGATCAGATATTGGGTGGGAGTTCTTGCTATATTGACTTAGCAAGGTTTTTCCTAAAACTGAATTTTATAAGGAAGTCCACAGATGGGCCTGGGAGAAGGTTCAGGAGCCTGACTAAAGTTTGATCAAACAAAGAATCTTTTTCTATAATGTAACTACTACATACTAGTTTTCAAAGAAAATCTGGAGAAATTATTTGAAATTGAATGATTTTTTCCAACTATAATGTGGTAAAACTGGAAATTCCAGTAAGTGATAGTGAATCTAAGCACTTACAGATTTTAAAAAGGATACTAATTTTTAGGGTAAAAAATAAAAATTGAGTTATAGACTATATATATGTATTGGTCAGGGTTCTCTAGCAGAACAGAATCAATAGAAAAAAAAACCATGGATTTATTAGATTAACTTGTTGTAACCTGAGATCAGAAACACACCACAAGGAACAAAAAGCCAATTAAAGGGAATCTTTTATTGAACCAGCGACCAGGGAGGACTAGTGTCTCTCAAAAACCCCTGGCCCTGAGAAACAGTTGGTGGGGGCTTACAAGTGCAAATTTTCGCAAGCTTACAATTTCCAAGTTGTATGATTTGTATAGGATCTCTAAGTTCCTGGTATGATTTGTATACAATCTCTAAATTCCTGGTATGATTTGTATCATAAGAACAAAAATAAAAACAAGCAGTTTCAATAACAGACATTCACTCAGGTAATAGTTCTATTTTGCAAGCCGGGTGGTACAGAAGCATAACAGGCAATCAACCAATGATTAAGAATTAACAATCAGGCAGTGAAGCAGTTAAAAATCAAACAAAAATTCTTCCAGTAGACTGTTTCTCACAGGGAGGGGGGCTACCTAAGATGGTGAGGGTCCTGTCAACTTAGTGGCTTCTTTATAAGCTTACACCCTGGAGTAGGATAGTTCCACATCTGAGCCTGTAGAGAGATTGATAGCTAGTCAGTTCAAGAGCTGGAAACCTGAAGAGTCTCCAAAGCTGAGGTCTGGAAGCACCCTGGAAAGTCTGATGTTAAATCCATATAGAAGCTGAGGAAACTGTTGTTGGTTGTGGATAGGCAATGGCAATTCCAGAGAGATAGAAGGGTGAGTAGGTTGGGGGAGAGAGGGAAGAAAGGAGGGAGAGATGCTTTGCTCTGAAAGTGTTTTTTGAGCCTGTTCCACATGTCCCTTTATTTCCTTTGTTTTCCTCCCTTCCTCCTTGCAGAACCCCACCCACTGGATCACACAGAATCACCTTCAGGATAGGTGAGGCCTGGACCTGTCAGTCTTCTTTGGAAATGCCCTCATAGACAAGCATAGAGATGTGCTTCACTAATTCCAAGATTCTCTTAATATAATCAAGTTGACAATCAAGGCTAATCATCACAATATATAACAATGGAAATGAACATATGACTTGTCAAAACCTAAGGGATGCAGACAAAAATCATACTCATTGCCTGTCATGTTTTTATTTTTAGATAAGAAAGAATAAAATTAAAAGAACCAAATATTCAACTCAGAGAGCTAGGAAAAAATAATAGAACATAATATATAGTTGGATAATTGAATTCTTTGTTTTGTTGTTGTTGTTAGGTGCTATCAAGTTGGATCTGACTCATAGCTACCCTCATAGGGTAATTGAATCTTTGAATATGCCAATAAATCGACCCACATAGGCTAAACAAGTAGAAAAAAAATACAGAGCATCAGGTTATTACAGTGATGATAGAGATCTATAAATATATAAGATAAATAAATATAAAAATACATATAGTTTTTAGCCCATAAATAGTTGCTGTTGTTAGGTGCTATAGAATCATGTCTGACTCATAGTGACCCTCAAAGGGTTTTCAATGGCTGATTGTTTTGAGATTGCCTCTGGAAGTGGATTGCCATGTTCTTCTCCCATTTTTGCAGTGCTGGGAATCAAACCCGGGACCTCAGAGACTGCAAAGTGGCACTCTACCAACTGAGCTAAATCCTAGCACAGCTCACAAATTAGAAAACCTAAATAGAAGTAATTGATTTCCTAGGATGCTGTAGGGCTAGGATTTAGCTCAGTGGGTAGAGCGCTGCACTGCAGTCTCTGAGGCCCTGAGTTCAATTCCCAGCACTGCAAAAATGGGAGAAGGGCCTGGCAATCCACTCCCAAGGCAATCCCGAAGCACTCAGCCATTGAAAACCCTCTGAGGGTTGCTATGAATCGGATACTGACTTGACGGCACCTAACAACAACAACAAGGATGCTGTAAGCTATTATCTTTCCTACACTACTATGGTAGTTTCCTGATTGATCTCCCTGCTGCTGCTTTCCGTTTTCAGACTTCTTAACAGATTAGTGGAATGACTTTCTCTCTTTTTCTTTTTTTCTCTTTTCTTTCTTTTTTCTTTTCTTTCCCTCTTTCTTTTTTTCCTTCTTTCTTTCAGTGCTTACGATTGAACCCAGGGCCTTGTGCTTGTCAGAAAGCCCTCTATCACTGCGCTACATCCTTAGTATGATCTATTAAAAATATAATTCAAATCACATCATTTCTTTGTTCAAAGCCATTCAGTGGCTTTCTGTATCAGTCAGGTCCAAAGTTAGGCCACAAGGTTGTATGTGATCTGGCCTCCCAACTCTGACTTCCTTTTCCCCTTGGCCTTGTTGTTCCAGGTGAACTGGCCTCCTTGCTGTTCTAGAACATGTTAAAACCTGTTTCTGTTTGAATTGTTCTCCTGAAGTTATCTTGTCCTAGAGGATTCCCTGACTAAACTACATAAAATAGCCCTTCCTTCCTTCCTCCTTCCCTGTCCACCCCCCTCCCTCTCTTTTCAGTGCTGAGACTCTTGCTTACTTGCCTAGTATATTATATATTTGTTTATTGTTTGGTTACTTCCCTAAATCACAATGTAGGGACCATAGGGCGGGAAGTTTGTCTTTTTTGTTTTTTGACCTTGTCCCTCAATGCTCCTGTCATTGATTAGAACAGTGAGAACAGCCTGTATGTAGTTGTTGTTAGGTGCCGTTGAGTTGGTATCCAGCTCATAGGGACCCTATGTATAATAGGCGAAACACTGTTGTCTGTGCTTCTCTGCTGTTCATTGGGGTTTTCAATGGCAGATTGATTTTTGCGAGTGGGTTGCTGAGTCCTTCTCCCAACCAGACAGTATCTGGTGTTCCCAGGTGGTCTCCCATCCAAGTACTAACCAGGCCCAACCCTGCTTAACTTCCGAGATCTGATGGGATTGGATGCCACAGTGCTACGGTTGCAGGCCCGTATGTAGGAGGTACTCAATAATGATTTTTTGAATGAATGAATGAATGGGTTTTAAAAACATGTATTTCCTAATTGGCAGCAATAATTAAAGGATATGAAAAATAAGATCTCATCTGGAATAGTAATAAAGAACCACATTTATTTGGGAGCTGTAGGGACATGCGTGTAATCCCAAGTACTCAGGAGGCTGAGGCAGGAGAATCATGAATTTGAGGCCAGCCGAGGCAATATAGTGAGACCTTGCTTCAAAAACAAAAACCAAATGAATAAAATAACAATAACAAAGAAAAAATCCTACATTTATTAAGAATCATGACAAGGCAGTAAGTAATGATTAAAGGCCTACTGTTGCTTGAATTCCTGATTCACCTGGCATGGGCTATGTGATTCTAACCAAGTAACTTCACTTCTTTATAAATTAGTTATTGAATCTGTAAAGTAGAATAATTATAGTACTCATTTAACATCCTTTCTGTGAGGAATTAGTGAGTTAGTATTTATAAAACATTTAGAATAACATGCTACCTTAGATTCCCAAGTATTTGGAGAGATCTTATGTTTTGGGCAGTATTATAGTAAGTACCTGTGTTAGGTTCTAATTGCTGTTGCAGTAAATTACTATGAACTTAGTAGTTTAAAACAACACAAATCTATTATTTTACAGTCCTAGAGGTCAGTGGGTCTCCCTGGGCTAAAATCAAGTTGTCAGCACGACTGCATTCTTTTTTGAAGGCTCTAGGGAAAAATTTGTTTTCTTGCCTATCTAATTTGTAGAGGCTGATCACTTTCTTAGGTGCATGTGTTTCTTTTCAGTCTTTAAAACCAATAATGTCCAGTTGTTACTTTCTTGCTGTGCCATCTCTCTGGTTTTTCTGTCTTCTTCTTTTGCATCTACGTACACTTATGATTACATTGGACCCCTCTGGATAATCCTTTATTGTTCTTTTAGTCTCCCTTTCTTTATTTCTCACACTGATATTTTTATTTCTTTCCATCTAGTAATTTTGGGTTTGTCTTGTTCTTATTTTTCTAAGATTTTGAAGTGTATTAGTATGCTATTTATTTGAGATATCTCTGATATATTTAATGTAAGTAATCATAGCTAAAAACTTGCCTCTTAGAACTGCCTTTACTGTATCTCAGGGTTCTGGTAAGTTGTGTTTTCATTTTAATTTGATTCTAGGAATTTTTAAATTTCCTCTCTGATTTCTTCAGTGATCCACTGGTAATTCAGAAGTATGTTGTTGTTCAATTTCCATGTGTTTGTGTAGTTTCTCTTGCTATTGATTTCTAATTTTGTTCTGTTATGATGTGATAGAAACAAGAAATTATTTTGAAATATTTTTATATGCTATGACTTTATAGCCTAAAATATCTGTTTTGGAGAAAGTCTCATGGGCTGCTAAGAAAAATATGTATTCTGCAGCTGTTGGATGCAATATTCTGCAAATATTGATTAAGTTCATTTGATGTATGGTACAGTTTAATTCTGAAGTTTCTTTGTTGATTTTTATGTCTGAATGATCTATTTATTGATAAGAGTGGAGTTTTGAAGTTATCTACTATTTTTGTATCTGGATGTTTCTATTTCTTTATGTTCAGTAGTATTTGTATTATGAAACTGGGTACACCAATGTTCAGTGCATATATATTTACAACAATTATATCTTCTAATGGATTTTTCCCTTTATTAATATGTAGTGACCTTTTTATTTCTTCTAATTTTGGCTTGAGGTGTGCTGTGTCAAATATGCATATAGGAACTTGTTCCTTGCTTTTGGATTCGATTTGCATAGAATATTGTTTTCTGCCCTTTCGCTTTCAGTCTGAATGTGTCTTTGCCAGTGAGGTGAGTTTCTTGAAGAGAGAAAACAATTGTTTTTTAATCCACTCAGCCAGTCTGCATCTTTTAACTGGAGAGTTAATTAAAGTCATTTACTTTTAGGGTTAGTATTGAGAGATATGAACTAACTTCTCCCTTCTTCATCTTAGAGGTTTTCTTTAAAATTTTTTTTAGAAAAGAATATGAAATTTATTGGATAGTGAATATAAAATAAAATCATCTAATTAGGAACCTAGTCATCTCCCTTTATCCTTCCAGATGCCCTCCCACCCCAATCCCAATAAAAGAATCATTTTGCATACTTGATAGCTAGCAAAGACTAAAAAGATACAAAACTTCCAAAGATGGCAGGTACTTGGCTTAGGGAGGTGCTGACTGGGTCAGTTGAGATCATTCCTGGTGGAATCATTGTTCAGCCAAAGCACCTGTTCAGTCCCCAGCCTTCTGGGCTGGAGGCTGATATCGGGGGCCCCTGAGCATGTGATGGGGCTGGCTGGGGTTGCTGATTGGGAGACAGATAGCTTACTCTATATGTGCCTCCTCCAGCTACTTCTCCATCCATTCCTGCTTCTGTTCTTCTAGTGCCCAATGGAGCTGATGAATGGCCACTTTTAGTTGATGGGGCTTTTTTGCAAAGATGGGGGAGGAGCTGCCAGGTTCCATACACTGGTAGGAGTTGCCATAATGGTCTAGGAAGTGGCAATGGAAGATCATTGCCCTATGTATGGCATACCGTATGTATAGCATATCCTATGTACATGGGTCCAGGTACACTTTCAAGTTGATCCAGACATAACAGGCTGGAGCTGCAGTTGAGGAAGGGGGTCCCCAATGCCTTCAGCTTCTTAGTGACATACTTGTGAGCTTCCTGGAGCCGAGAGTAGTTGGTGGGCACATACACCTGATAGATTCATTCTCTGTCCTAGAGCAGCCAACATATTTTATACTGGGTGATACCTGAGATACTATGGAGGTAGCCAAAGGCACTCATGGCAGAAACCACATCCTTATTGTGGGTGTATAGAGTACCAAAGTGGAAGCCGGAGATGCCAAAATCCTTACTAGTGCCACAGATCACATGAGTCCTATTACGGTCAGGCGAATTCTTTATGCTCAGAACAGAGTGGAATGTGATGGTTTCATCAGACATGGACAGCATGTAAATCTCATCTATGATCACTTGTAGGCTATGCCTCTTGGCACATGCCAGGTATTCCTTCAGTGAGTGTCGGGAGCAGATACCACCCAGAGAATATGTACAGAGTCTGTACTTTTTTGCTCACTGTTGGTTTGAGTGAACTTCCTCCAGGTGCAGGCCCTACATTTGTGTAGTCCTCAAAGATAAGTCTAGCATTTCATACAACAGCCCAATGAAGATCTTCCTGTTTCTGAGGGCCCAAGCTCTGAGCTGGACATCAGGCATGGGATGGGTATCTGCCTGATCACTAATACTCTGAGTATTTGTACTGGCCTTAGTAGGATGGTTGGAACTCTCATCTCTGTTTACTCTCATTTCTCTACACCCTAAAATCCTCATATCTGCTGAAAGTGTCCTTGCCAAAGCTAAGAGACCTGTGCTACAACCCTCCTCCTTTCACTGTTTGCTTATCTTAGAGATTTTCTGGCCTACTGAGTTAATAATGTTTGATTTTCTCCTATTTCACATTTGTTTATCTATTCTAATGGTTTCTTTTCAAAGCTCTCATGTTTGCGCATGTCTTTCTTCTTGTGTGTATAGTATTCCTTTAAGTGTCTTATGCAATGCTGGCTTAGTGGTCATGACTTGGTTTAGTTTATTCTTAGCATGGAAGGTCTTCACTTTTCCTTCAATTTTAAGGGATAGGTTTACTGAATATATTAGTATTTGTTTGCAGTTATTTTGTTTCAGGGCTTGAAATTCATTAGTTCATGCTCTCCTTACTTTAGTGCTTTTTGCTGAGAAGTTTGTTGTTATTCTGATAGGTTTGCCTTTATAATTAACTTGGTACTTCTCTCTTGCAGCTGTCAGTGTTCTTTCTTTGTTGTCTGCTCATGAAATTTTAACTATGATGTGATGTGGTGTTCTTTTCTGGTCATGTCTGTTTGGAGTTCTAAATACCTCATGAACTTTGATGTCCATTTCTTTACTTAGGTTTGGGGACATTTCTGCTATGATTTAATTCAATAAATTTTCTTTGCCTTTAGCCTGTATCTTGTTTCCTCTTTTATGCCACAGATTTGTGGGTTTGTTTCCTAGAGGTGTTGGATGTTCTGGCCATGATTTCTTATTTTTTTCTTTATTGCTGTCTAAATGCAATGATTTCTCAGTCTTATCTTAAATACATGATATTCTTTCTTCTTCCTGGGCTAGTCTGTTGGTGATGCTTTCCACTGAGTTATTTCTTTAATTTGGTTTTTTTAGCTTTGCATTTCTAAGGTCCCCTCTCCTCTCCTCTTCTCTCTTCTCCTCTCCTCCCCTCTCCTCTCTTCTCCTCTCCTCCCCTCTCCTCTCTTCTCCTCTCCTCCCCTCTCCTCTACTTTCTCTTCTTTTCTTTCTTTTCTTTTCTTTCCAGAATCTCTACTTAGTTACTGCATTTCTTATTCAAGTTGTTGAATTTATCATCCACTTTATAAAATTTCTTGTCTGGGTCTTCAATTGACTTCTTTACCTCATTCTATTTATTTGAATAATCTTTGAGATCATTGATCAGTTTTAAAAGTAGACTTTTGAATTCTCTGGCATTTCAACCATTTTGGTATCTTTGGATCTAGTTATTAAAGAGTTGTCAACTTTGGGAGGGGTCATGTTGCCTTCAATTTTCATATTTCCTGTGTTTCTCAGTTGTGATTTGCATATTTGTTGGGATGGATAGCTCTTCTGGTTTTACTTAGGGATCTTTCTAGTGAGCAGCCTTCTCTTGAGGACTCCATCCCCAGGACCACTAAGAGAAAAGAAAATAAACTACTATAACAGCTACAAGACCAAACCAAGCCAGGTATAGAAATACAATAAAAGTCAGCTAAAGCCAACTATTATACCACCAATAACCATAGAACAGAAAATGGCAAGTATACTACAGAAAAACTATGAAGCCAAAAATTAATTGAGATAAAAATAATAGTGATAGTAATGAATAAAATAAAGGAGGTGGGCAGGCAAAGAGAAAAAAAAAGAATATGCATGGTTAAATGAAAGAAAAAAAAGACATAAGGATGTGAGGTGAAGTAAGGGAAAAATGTAAGATATTTAAAAATCTTATTGCAAGATAAAGAAAAAATATGTAAATAAAATTAGATTAAGGTAAGAAGAAGAATAAAACCATCACAGATTAAAAAAAAATAAATAACATAAAAACTATACTAAAAATATACCAATAGGGCCATCCATGTTGGACAAGTTTCAGCTGAGCTTCCAGACTAAGGCAGACTAGGGAGAAGGACCTGGCAGCCCACTCCCAAAACAATTAGTCATTGAAAACCCTATGAATAGCAAAGAAGCACTGTCAAATATTGTTATTTTTAGGTGCCATCTATTCGGTGTCCAACTCTAGTGACCCTATGTACATGAGTTGAAATACTATATCAGTGCTTCTCTGCTATTCATAGGGTTTGATTTTTGGGAGTGGGTTGCCAAGTCCTTCTCCCAAGCCTATAGCACCTGATGTCCCCAGGTGGTCTCCCATCCAAGTACTCACCAGGCCTGGCCCTACTTAGCTTCTGAGATCTGATAGGATCGGACACCACAGTGCTATGGCTGCTGGCACTGGCAAATATAGTGCTGGAAAATGAGGCCCCCAGGTTGGAAGGAGTTCAAAAGATGACTAGGGAAGAGTTGCCTCCTCAAAGTAGTGTCGACCTTAATGATGGGAATGGAGTAGAGCCCCTGGGACCTCCATTTGCTGATGTGGCACAACTCAAAATGAGAAGAAACTCCGTGGCTATAACAATAGGCTCAAACATAAAAAGATATTGTGCATGGCACAGTTTTGGATAGTGTTTCATTCTGTTATACATAAGGTCATTGTGAGTCAGACCTGACTGGATAGCATCTAACAACAGAGTAGCTCAGTCTCAAACAATGGAGCCCTCCTCAAAGTGGGGAGTGATAAAATGGGTTTGTATTCCAATGCTGGCCTGCCACACAGGTTGTCACTGTCACACCATGTACCCACACTAGATTTAAGGCTTGCAAGAAGTGTGGGCTTCTTTTGTGTCTAGGAGTCTCCATGGGTTGCCAGCAGGCCTGCTTGGCTTACCTTGTGACCTTATTGTTATTACTTTGTGCCACCCTCCCTGGCTGGCAACCTCCAGCCAGACTTGGAGCTGCACACTGCTTTCTGCTTTTTTCTATGTTGCCTTTCCATTTCTCCATGCTTTTCAATTGTCTTGTCACCTCTTTCATGATTCCCAATGCTCTCCCTCTATTTCTGTTCATTCTTACCCTGACACAGAGGAAGCTTCTAATCTGCCATCTTGAATCACTCTCATTCAATTTTTCTCCACTTGATATGCATATGGTGTTTGTTGTTGTTAGGTACCATCTCCGACTCATATCAACCCTCACAGAATTTTCAATGGCTGATTGTTTGGGGATATGCATATATGAGCTTTAAAATTATAAAGTAAATATGTTTGTATATGCATTCTTAATATTAATACTTTTATTTCATAGCCATCAATTCTAAAATGTCAGTTTTTGTGTCAAAGAATATTCCACATTTGAAATTTTATTACATCCTCCACTTTACTTTCAAGAAAGTTGTTGAATTTAATCAAGCAGCCTATGCGAGCAACTATTTTTTCATTTTTCCTGCCATTGTTTGTCATCAATGATGTCTTTAAAATTTTTTCATCTAACTTAAAAAAGTAGACCACTCATGTCCTTTCACACTTTTTTTTGTCCACAAATGACGTTGAGTATTTTCTCAAATATTTATTAGGTATTAACATTTCCTCATCTGTGAATTGCTAGTTAATATCTTCTGTCTATTTTACTACTTTTTATATTTTTATTTTATTTTTTACTTTAAAGTTTAGTAATATCTCCTTTGTCACATAGACTGAACTGTTGTGTAAAACTTTTCAGAATTACATCCCCTGTAAAATCCCTAGCTACTCAGTTGGTTGGCTATCTCTTCTCAGAGGGGTTGGCATAAGCTTAAAAAACTGATCAGTAGAAACTCAAGCTGCTATGCTGCCTTCTAAAAGCTAGAGAGAAAGATAAGATATTTTTACTAGAGGGGGAGAAGGGAATATCAAGATCTGGAGGCAGGCAGTGTTTGTAATGTAACTGATGATCCAGGCAGAGGTGAGTTCCTCTCATCTATCTCACTAGTAGGGAGACAGATAACAGCAGAAGTATTTATACTACATAAATTGATAAAGACTATAAATTGGGGCCCTTCCCCACCCTCAACCCTCTGTTGCCACCACAAGTTTTTGCACTGCTGGTTGTAAAATACTTCATGGGACTCTACTTATATCATAAGGTGGTCTGGGTTCCCCCATCTGGATTCTTTTGAGAGAATCCTTACTGTCAGTGTATTCAGGTCCTTTTGGATTATTTGTTTATCTAAATAAGGATATTCCAGTGGACTGCCCGGAGTGGAGCATTTTGCAGGCCCAGTCAGGGAAGGTGTTTAAATATGTAAACTTTCACTTACTATTCTATTTCTAGTTAGTACCTTTGCTCTCAGCTGTGCCCATTATCCTCTAGTCCAGAGACCAAGCATTTTATCCATATCAAAGAATAAACCTCCCATTCTGCTAGTGTGATGGATGAGCAACCAGTCTGCTATTCTGAGAAGGGGAGGGAATCTGAGAATCTAATTGATTTAGTTATTTCAGTCAGTGTTGTGGGTATTTTATTATTTCATTCCTTTTATTTCTGATTAGTATTCTGTGATGTGGATAATCACAATTTGTTTATATGTTCACCTGCTAATGAATATTTCAGTTTTTTTCAGTTTTGTTTGGTTATAAACTAAGTTGTTATGAATATTCATATATAAGTCTTTATGTGGATGCATGCTTTCATTTCTCTTGACAAAGTCCTGAGAGTGGAATGGTTGGATTATATAGTAGTTGTATATTTAACTTTTTGAAAAATTACCAAATTGTTATTTAAAGTGGTTGTCCTATGTTACATGTCCACTAGTAGAGTGTGAGAGTACTGTTTGATTTACTCCCACATTTACATATGTACGTGAAGTTTTTCTGATGATAGCAATTATGAAAGGTATATAATAGTATCATTGTGATTTTTAAAAAAATTTATTGTGAGCCGGGCGTGGTGGCGCACGCCTGTAATCCCAGCGGCTCGGGAGGTGGAGGCGGGAGGATTGCAAGTTCGAGACCAGAGGCAGTCTGAGTAACTTAGTGAGACCCTGTCTCAAAAAGTAAAAAAATGGGCTGGGGGCGCAACTCAGTGGTCCAGCACTTGCAGAGCATGCAGGCATGAGGCCCTGGGTTCAACCCCAGTACCACACACACACACACACACACACAAAAAGTATACATTTAAGGTATGCAAGATGATGTTATGGGATGTAGATAGATAATGAAAAGAGACTATTATAATGAAGCAAATGAATATATTCATCATCTCACATAATTACCTTTTTTTGTGGAAAGAGCAGCTAAAATCTATTCATTTGACATGAATCTTACAAAGTTTAATACCTATAGTCCTCATGTTGTACATTAAACAAGACTTGTTCATCCTACATATCTACTACTTTATGTCCTCTGACATGTAACCACTCTTTGGTTCTCTTTCTCTCTCTGTTTGATTTTTTTGTTTTTATTCCACAGATAAATGAGATCACACAATGTTTTTCCTTCTGTATTTGGTTTATTTCACTTAGTGTAATGTCCTTCAGGCTTATCTGTGTTGTGGAAAATGGCAAAGTCTGGTTCTTTTTAGGGTTGAGCAGTACTCCTCTGTATATATCTATATACCATAGTTTTCTTTATTCATTTGTCTGTTAACAGACATTTAAGTTGTTGCCATATCTTGGATATGTTTTCTTTACTTCTATAGTGGTAATTTTATTCCCTTTGATTGTTTTCCCAGAAGAGGGATTGCTGGGTCATATATGTTGTTGTTAGGTGCCATTGATTCATGTCTGACTCAGAGTGACGCTCATAGGATTTTCAGTAGCTGATTGTTTTGGGATTGTCTTGGGAGTGGATTGGCACATCCTTCTCCCATTTTTTTGTGGTACTGGGAATCGAACCTGAGACCCCAGAGACTGCAGAGTGGTGCTCTACCAACTGAGTTATATCCCAGCCCCTGGGTTATATATTGTTGTTGTTGTTAGGTGCCGTTGAGTCGAGTCCAACTCATAGCGACCCTCACAGGGTTTTCAATGGCTGACTGTTTCAGGATTGCCTCGGGAGTGGGTTGCCACATCCTTCTCTCATTTTGCGGTGCTGGGAATCGAACTCAGGGCCTCAGAGACTGCAGAGCAGTGCTCTACCAACTGAGCTAAATCCCAGCCCCGGTTATATATAGTTCTATTTGTTTTTCCTCCCCTCTTTTCATATATTTATGTAATTGCAGCCTGTATTTTATGTTGTTCCTCTCCCTGTATAGCCCTCTGCATAATTCACCCTTCCCTTCCTTTCTTCCCCAACCTCTGTTCCCACCCACTGATCCCCTCCCCCCTGCTATAGGGTCTACTTGTATTTTCTATCCTTAGATAAGTATTATTATTCATTTTGATATATCTATATCTACATCTATAAATTTTTTTCCTTTAAGTTAGATTTAGCTCCCACATATGAGTGAGAACATATGGTATTTCTCTATTTGAGCCTGGGTTAATTTGCTTAAAATAATATTCTCTAGTTCCATACATTTTGCTTCAGATGACACACTTTCATTTTTCTTTACTGCTGAGTAACATATCATTGTGTATATATATTACAATTTTTCAATCCACTCGTCTGTTGATGGATATCTTGGTTGATTCCATACCCTTGCAATTGTGAAGAATGCTGCATTAAATATGGAAGTGTAGGTGTCCCTATGGTATGATGACTTATCTTCATTTGAGTATATTCCCAGGAGTGGTATAGCTGGGTCATATGGTAGTTCTATTCTTAGTTTTCTGAGGTACACCATATTCATTTCCAAAGTAGCTGAACTAATTTACAGCCCCACCAGCAGTAAAAGGATACCTTTTTCTCCACATCCATGACAGCATTTGTTATTCTTTGTTTTGTTAATCTTTGTTTTGTTAAATTGAGTGAGATAGAATCTGCATTGTTTTGGTTTGCATTTCCCTAAAGGCTAGGGATATTGAGCATTTTTTCATGTGTTTACTGGCCATTTGTATGTCTTCTCTTGAGAACTGTCCATTCAGTTTCATTGCCCACTTACTTATTGAATTGTTCGTTATTTTGGTGTTTAATTTCTTAAAGTCTTTGTATATTCCAGAAATTAATCCCCGTCAGATGTGTAGGATGCAAAAACTTTTTCCCATTCTGTGGGCTCTCCCTTTACTGTTGTTTCCTTTGGTGTACAGAAGCTTTTTGGTTTCATGTAATCCATTCATTGATTCTTGGTGCAGTTTCCTGGATAATTGGAGTCTTGTTAAGGAAGTACTTAGCCATGCCTATGTTTTGGAGCATGTTCCCTATTTTTTCTTCTGGTAGTTTTAAGGTTTTTAATTTTATGTTGAGGTCTCTGATCCATTTTGAGTTGACTCTCATACAGATTGAGAGATACAGGCCTATTTTCATTCCTCTGCATATGGATATCCAGGTTTCCCAACACCATTTGTTGAAGAGGCTATCTTTTCTCCAGTGCATGTCTTTAGCTCCTTTGTCTAAGATCAGGTAGCTGTAGTTACATGGGTATATTTTTGGGTCTTCAGTTCTGTTCCATTGATCTTCATGACTATTTTTGTGCCAGTACCAAGCTGTTGTTGCCACTATGGCCCTGTAATATAGTTTAAAATCAGGTATTGTGATACCTCCTGCACTGTTTTTGCTGCTTAGGATTATTTTGGCTATACAGTCTTTTGTACTTCCATACAAATTTTGGGATTTTTTTTTCTAATTCTGCAAAGTATGTCAATGGAATTTTGATAGGGGTAGCATTACATCTGTAAATCATTTTTGGTAGTATAGCCATTTTCACAGTATTAATTTCTCTGAGTAAGGGAGGGCCTTCCATCTTCTAGAATCTTCTGCTATTTCGTTCTTTAATGTTTTAAAGTTTGCATTGTAAAGGTCTTTAGGGTCTTTGGTTAGATAAATTCCTGAATATTTAAATTTTGGTGGGCAAAAAGCTGGAGATGGACATGACAATCCACTCCTGAAGCAGCTCTGAAACAATGAGCCATTGAAAATCCTATGAATAGCTGAGAAGCACTGACATAGTCTGGGCATGGCACAGAGTAGGGGAGTGTTTTGTTGTACATAGTGTTGCTAGGGGTCAGACCTGACTTGACAGAGCCTAACAAGACGAGCAATTGTGGATAGGATTATTGTTTTGATTTCATTCTGTTCTTGTTCACTGTTGATATGAAGAAAGGCTACTGATTTTTGGGTGTTAACTTTGTATCCTGCAACTTTGCTGAAGGAGCTAATTAGATCTAAGGGTTTTCTAGTGGAATTTTTAGGGTTCTTTAGATATATGGTCATATCATCTGCGAGTTGGGAGAGTGAGTTATTCTTTCCAAATCCGTATTCCTTTTATCTCTCTTGCCTGATTTCTCTGCGTGGGACTTCAATCATGATATTGAAGAAGAGGGGTGAAAGTGGACATCCTTGTCTTGTTCCTGATCTTACAGGGAATGCTTTTGGTTTTTGCCTGTTTAATATGATGTTGGCTATAGGTTTGTCATGTGTAACCTTTATGATGATGAGATAAGTTCATCTATGCCCAGTTTCATCAGGGCTTTTATCATAAAGGGAGGCTGAACTTTGTTGAAGTCCTTATCAGCATCAACTGAGATAATCATGTGATTTCTGTCTGTGTCTGTGTTTCTGTCTATGTTGAATTACATTAATTGCTTTACATATGTTGAACCAGCCTTACATCTGTGGAATGAAGCCCACTTGATTGCGATGCATGATCTCTTTTATGTGCTGTTGTATTTGGTTTGCAAGAATTTTATTGAAGATTTTTTTTATCATTGTTCATCAGGGATATTGGTTTATAGTTCTATTTCTTTCTGGGGTCTTTACCTGATTTTGGTTTCAGTGTGATGCTGGCATCATAGAATGAATTTGGAAGTATACCTTCCTTTTCTATCCTATGAAATAATTTGAAGAGGATGGGTATTAATTCTTCTTTAAAGGTTTGATAGAATTCAGCTGTGAACCCATCAAGACCCGGCCTTTTATTTGTTGGGAAGTTTTCTTATTATTGCTTCTATCTCACTGGCTGATATTGGTCTGTTTAATATGTGTATGGCATCAGGGTTTAGTTTTTTTAGGTCCTGAGTGTTGAGGAATTTATCCATTTCTTCTGTATTTTTTAGGGGGAACTATAATTTACCCAAGTAATCGCTAATGATCTGTATTTCACTGGTATCCATTGTTATATCTCTCTTCTCATCTCTGATTTTATTAATTTTGGCTTTTTTTGGTGAGTCTGTCTAAGGGAGTGTCACTTTTGTTAATCTTTCAAAGAACCAGCTATTCTTGGTTTTGTTAATTTTTTGTATTCTTGTAGTTTCTATTTTGTTAATTTCTGCCTTCATCTTAATTATTACTTTCTGCATACTAATTTTGGGGTTGGCTTGTTATTGGCTTTCTAGTACCTTGAAGTGTATCATTAAGTTACTTAATTGGGCCTTCCCTGCTTTATTGATGAAAGCACTAATGACTAAGAACTTCCCTCTCAGAATTGCTTTTGCTGTATCCCATAGATTCTTGTAAGTTATGTTTTCATCATCATTTGATTGAAGGATCTTTTTCATTTCCTTTCTGATTTCTTTGATGACCCGTTGATCATTCAGATGTGTGTTATTTAACCTCCATGAATTTTTAACCTTTTTATAGTTTTTCTTGCTTTTGGTTCTAGTTTTATTCTGTTGTGATCTGGTAAGGTACAGGGATGATTTCAGGTTTTTTTTTGTACTTGTTGAGGCCATTTTTGTCGACTAAAGTGTTATCTATTTTTGAAACAGTTCCATGTGCTGAGAGGAATGTGTATTCTGCCTCTAAAGGATAGAATAATTCTGTTAGGTCTAGTTGATCTATGATGTTGTTTAAGTCTACCATTTCCCTGCTCATTTTTGCTTTGATAACCTGTCTCTTGCAGAGACTGGGGTGTTGAGATCGCACATAAAAATTGTGTCTGGACCTATGTATTCCTTTTCACCACTAACGTTGTTTTATGAAGTTAGGAGCTCCTCTGTTTGGTGAATAAATATTGACTAACATTATGTCCTCTTGATTGACTGTTCCTTTTTCTTTGTCTCTTCTGATTAGTTTGACTTTAAAGTCCAGATTGTGTGAAATTAGTGTAACAATTTGTGCTTTTTTGTTTGTTTTTTTGTTTCCACAAATTTGGTATATTGTTTTCCATCCTTTAATTTTCAGATGTTTGTGGTCTTTGTTATTAGGTTGAGCCTCTTGATTCCCACATGTTGAGGTGTTTTTTTTTTTTTTTTTTTTTTTTTTTTTTTTTTTTTTTTTTTTTTTTTTTTTTTTTTTTTTTTTTTTTTTTTTTTTTTTTTTTTTTTTTTTTTTTTTTTTTTTTTTTTTTTTTTTTTTTTTTTTTTTTTTTTTTTTTTTTTTTTTTTTTTTTTTTTTGGTTAATCCAGTTGGCCAATCAGTGTCTCTTGATTGGTGAGTTTAGACTATGTGCATTTAGGGTAATTATTGAGAGGAGTTTAGTAGCCTACATCATTTTGATGGTGTTTCTCTTCTTTGGTTCTTACTTAGCTTGTTGTCTTCATGAATTCATCTCATGTTTTTTATTCTCTTTATCTTCCATTTGGGCTTGTCTTGCTTCTTCTTTATGTAATGTTTCTTTAAGACTCCTCTGCACTGCTGGCTTGGTACATGCAAATTGCTTAACATTTTCTCAATATCATAGAAAATTTTGACCTCCCTATTTTCAAAGATAGCTTTACTGAGTAAAGTAATCTTGGTTGGCAGTTACTCTTTTTCAGGAGTTGAACAATGTCTGACCATGCTTTACTTGCCTTTAGAGTTGTTGAGATGTTTGCTGTTATTCTTATGGGGTTGCTTTTGTAAGAGAGTTAGCATTTCTCTCTTACAGGCTTTAAGATAGTTTCTTTGCTTACTGGATTTAGCATTCCTGTTATAATGTGTCGTGGAGTAGATCTGTTCTGGTGTACTCTATTTGGTGTTCTGGAAGGCTTGGTTGTTTGGGTGACTAATTCTTCCTTTGGGTTTGGGAAATTTTCAGGTATTATTTCTTTGAAAAGATTTCCTATGCCCCTAGTGTTAGTTTCAGCTCCTTTGTGAACTCCCTGTATTGTTGTTGATTGTGCCTCTTCATCTTATTAAAGAATTCTTGAAAAAATTGATCATATTTCCTTATCTTTCTGTCTTTCTTGTCATTTGAATATAAAAATTCTTCAGCTTGTTTTTTAGTATCAGAAGTTCTGTTTTCTGCTTTCTCTGTTCTGCATACCATAGAATCTACTGATACTTTAAGATGGTTGACTGTATTTTGTAATTCCAGAATCTGTTTGTTTCTTCTTTAGGATCTCTATTTCTTAGCTGAATTTTTCTGCTTATTTAGATACATTTTTTCCCCCAGAGTTTCAGTTGCTTTCATCTATTTGTGATATCTTTGAGGTCTTTCAATATACTTAAAAGCAGACTTTTTTTTTTGCGGTATGGGGGGTTGAACCCAGGGCCTCATGCCTGCATGCTTTGCAAGTGCTGGACCACTGAGCTGCACCCCCAGCCCTTTTTTTTTTTTTTTTTTTTTTTTTTTTTTTTTTTTTTTTTTTTTTTTTTTTTTTTTTTTTTTTTTTTTACATTTTGAGATAGGGTCTGGCTAAGTTATGCAGACTGCCTCTGGAACTTGTGATCCTCCTGAGGTGCCTCCCGAGGCGCTGGGATTGCAGGTGTGCGCCACCAGGCCTGGCTAAAAGCAGACTTCTAAATTCTTTTTCTGACATATCTAGTATTTGGGTTTCTTTAAAATTAACTATTGAAGAATTGTGGTCATTTGAAGCATCTAATTCAACCTGGTTTTTCTTGTTCCATCTGGTTTTGTGTTGAGTTTTACCATTTGCTTTGTCTGGATATTACTGCCTTATATGCTTGAGCTTTCCCTTGGTTTAATGCCTTCTTTGGTGATCTTGGACTCCAGTTTAACTCAGAAGGTAGAAAGATTTCTTCCGTTAGAGTGATAGCTTTGTCCAATCTAGCCTTTATAATTTTGATCAATCTTGTTTGAGGCCTAATGTTCTCTAGTGAAATACCTGCAAGGGAATCTGTATTTTCCTTTTGAGGTAAACTCTGCTGCCCTCCAGTCTTGTTCTTGCACAACCTCTCACCAAGAGAGCTGCTGAGCATCCCACATAAGGCAGTGTAGTTCACAAATTAGCCCCAGATGCTTTATAGTGGAATATTTATCTTGTGTGAGTTGGGCTCCATGCTCTAGCTCTTCCAAGTGGACAGAGGTTTTTCCCACACTTGCTACTTCTCAGTTAGGGTGGGTGCCTCTGAAATGGCACCGTGATGGTTCCACTACTTCTCAGTAGGTGAATTTTCTGCTTTAATTCTGGTATTGTAGCACAATCCATTTTCCGCTGGTTAAAGATGCTCTCTAGTCTTTCTCCATTCTGAAAAGAAACATTTGTGACTCATTCTAACTCTTCTTTGTTCTTCCCTGGTCCAAGTGTGACTGCTTTCAATTCACCATCTTTGACAACCATTGGGCTGTATCAACTAATCCTTGCATCTTCTCCCTGTCCCTGCATTCACAAGGGTCTCGTATGACTCATAGGAGCTGGAAGGATGGGGATATCCGATTGACATTTCAGGCTTGGGCAGCTGGTTTGAGTTAGAGATGATGATGCTGGTGTTCACTCTAAAATATCATGTGGTAACTCCTGAGCTAGGACTCCCTGAGTACCCATGAGGTGACTCCACCACCACTGAGCCATAGTTCTATTTTTAATTTCTTTAGAAACTTCACCTCCATAATGTCTTCTGTAATGACTACCAATGTACCTTTTTATCAGTAGTACACAAAAATTCCTTTTCTCGACACCCTTGCTAACATTTGTCCTTTGACTTTTTTTTTTTTTTATTTTTTTATTTTGAGATAAGATCTTGTTTTGTAGCTCAGGCTGGCTTTGAATTTGTGATGTTACTGCTTCAACTTCCCAAGTGCTGGGATTATAGGTATGTGCCTCCACACTTGCACATCTTTTGACTTTTTAGTATCAGCTGATAATTGTGAAATGTTATTTCCTAGTGTTTTACATGTTCATTTCCCTGATAACTAATGATATTGAACATTTTTTCAGATACCTACATGTTGTCTATTTTTATGCTCTCTTTGGAGAATGTCTGTTCAGGTATTTTGCCCATTTTTAAATAGTGGATAATTTGTTTTTCCACTTGTGAGTTGTATGATTTCTTTATAAATTTTAGGTATGTTAATTCGATGTATGGTTTGTAACTATTTTGTTTGCCAGTTCCATAGGCTTCCATTTCATTTTGTTGATTCTTTCCTTTGCTGTACAGAAGCATTTATTTATTTATTTATTTATTTATTGTATTCGGAGTTGAACCCAGAGCCTCACATACACTTTGCAAGTGTTCTACCACTGGGCTGCACCATGAGCCCATTTTTCACTTTTTCCTTTGATACAGGGTCTCCCTAAGTTATATAGCTACCTCTGGCCTCCAACTTGTGATCTTCCTGCCTCAGCGTCATGAATCACTAGGATTACAAGTATGCACTACTGTGCTGTGAAGAAACTTTTTAGTTGGATGTAATCCCATTTATTTATTTTTGTTTTTGTGGGCTGAGCTCTTCATATGGCATCCAATTATTTCTAAGGCCAACTTCAAGGAGCTTTTCCATTGTTTCTTCTAGGAGATTTTATAGTTTCTGTTCTTATTTTTATGTCTTTTATCTGTTTTGAGTTGATTTTTATTTATCACGTGAGAAAAGGATCCAATTTTATTCTTTCATGTGGAGAAATCTAGGTTTCCCAACACCATTTGTTAAAGAGACTGTCCTTTGTTCATTATGTACTCTTGGTGCCCTCTTTAAGAACTGGTTGAGGATATAGGTTTGTGTTTATTCTGGCCTCTCTATTCTGTTTCACTGTTCTGCATGTCTATTGTATGTCCACACCACACTGTTTTGATTACTAAAGCTTTGTAGTAAACTTTGAAATCAGGAAGCATGATGCCTTCAACTTTGTTATTATTTCTTGGAATTGTTTTGGCTATTTATGATCTTTTATGGGTTCCATACACATTTTAGGATATTTTTTTCTATTTCTTTGAAGAATGCCATTGAGATTTGATAGGGATTGTGTCAAATTTGTATATTGCTTTGAGTTGTATGGACATTTTAATAATTTTCTGCCAATCTATGAGCACTAGATATCTTTCCATTTATTTGTTTCTTCAGTCAATGTGTATTATCAGTGTTTATTGTTTTCACCTCATTGGCTAACTTTATTTCTAGGATTAGTTTATTCCCCAGTGATACTAGCATTTTATAATTTTACTGATTATTTCACTTCTTAGTTCTAACAGGTTTTTTAGTGCAATATTTAGATTTTTTGTTTTATTTTCTGCCTTTTTTCATGTATGGGATCAGTGTATCTGCAAATGAGATAACTTTATTTTTTACTCTCTAATTTGGATGCCATTTATTTCTTTTTCTTGTCTAACTGCTCTTGCTAGTAATTCAGTTACTATGCTGAATAGAAGTGGCACCAGTGGGCATCATTGCCTTGTAGTTGATCTTGGTGGAAAAGCTTTTAGTTGTTCTCTATTGATTATAATGTTATCCGTGGTTTTTTTTTTTCCAGCAGTAGCCTTTATTATTTCTGGGGACTTTCCTTTTGTACCTAAGCTGTTGAAGATTTTTTAATCAAGAAACAATGTTAAACTTTATTGAATGCCTTTTCAACATTAATTGAGATGGTCATGTGGCTTTTATCTTTTATTCTTTTAGTATATGATAGCACATTGATTAACTTATATATTGAACCAACTTGGAATACAAAGGATAAATCCCACTTGGTCATGCTATATATTGGGTAGAATTCTAGTGAGAAGCCATTTGGTCTTGAATTTTTTCTCTTTGGGGAGGTTTTTGATTACTTCTTCAGTCTCTATTTATTGCTTTGTTCATGCTATCCATTTTTTCCTAATTCCATTTGGTAACTTGTATTTTTCTAGGAATTTATCCATTTTCTCTTAGTTTTCCAATTTGTTAGCATATAATTATTCATGATAGTTGAGTTACACAGACTTTTCTTGCTGTGACAAATACCTGAGAGAACAACTTAAAAGGAGGAAAGATTCATTTTGGCTCAGAGTTTCAGAGATTCCATTCTCTGATTGGCTAGCTCCATTGCTTTTATGCTGTGATGAGGCAGAATATCATGGCAGGGAGCATTTGATGAGCAGAGCTGTTCAGCTTGTTTTTGTTGGGAAGCAGAGAAAGAGGCAGGAAGGGGTGGAGGACAAGTTGTGCACCTCAAAGACATACATCCAGTGATCTACTTTCTCTAGCTAGGCCCTACCTCCCAGTATTTCCACTAGCTTCCAAAATAAGGCCACCAGCTAGGGACCAAGCTTTCAAAACATGTGGAGGACATTTCATATTCAAACCACAGTTATAGTCCTTTCTGATCTGTTTTATTTCTGATGAGTCAGTTATAATTTCTTTGCTTTCTTTTTAAATTTTTTATTTGAGCCTTCTTTTCATTGTAATTTAAAATTTTTACTTTTCTAAAAGACAGATAGGGCTGGGATTTAGCTCAGTTGGTAGAGTGCTGCGCTGCAGTCTCTGAGGTCCCGAGTTCAATTCCCAGCACCGCAAAAATGGGAGAAGGACCTGGCAATCCACTCCCCAAGGCAATCCCGAAACAGTCAGCCATTGAAAACCCTATGAGGGTCGCTATGAGTCGGATACCGACTCGACGGCACCTAACAACAACAACAACAACAAAAGACAGATGATGTTGAGCATCTTTCCATGTTCTTACTTGCCATCTATGTAGAGTTTTTGTTTAAATATCTGTCTTTTGCCCAATTTTCATTGGGATATTGGTTTTTTATCCATGAATTTAGAGTGTTCTTTATTCTAGATATAAGAATATATAAAAATTTAATTTGGAAATGTTTTCTCTCAGTCTCTTTTGCTTTTATTCCTTTTATTCTATTAGCAGTGTCTTTGAAGACCAGAAGCTCTTAATTTTGATGTAGTCCAATTTGTCAATTTCCTTGTGTGGGTCATACTTTAATATCATACCTAAGAAATCTTGATTTAACTCAAGGTCAGAAAAATTTTCCTCAATATTTTCTTGTAGAAATCATATAGTTTGAGATCTCACTTTTAGACCTATGATTCACTTTTAGTTAATTTTTGTATATGGTGTGGCAACATACGCATCAAGACTTTTCTTATTTTGGCCTGAGGCTCCCCATTTGTTCCAGCACCATTTTTGAAAAGACTACCTTTCTTTAGTGAATTGCCATCGAACCTTTGTGAAACATCAGTCACATACATACATGAGTCTATCTGAACTCTGTTTCTCCATTCTGACCCACTGGTCTATCTTTATTTCAACTATCAGTCTCTTTAACGTGATTTTCTCATAATCTTGACATCACGTAATGTAAATCTCCAACTTTAGTTTTCTTTTTCAGTGTTACCTTGGCTATTCCAAGTTCTTTGCATTTCCATATGAGTTTTAAAATCAGTCATTTAAAAAAATGCTCTGGGGTTTTGATTTTTGTTGCATCGACTTCAAAGGTCAATTTGTGAAAAATTGACATAACAATATTGAGTCTCTGATCCATTGACTTGGTGTATCTTACCACTTATTTAAGCCCGCTTTAATTTCACTCAGCAATATTTTATAATTTTCAATGTATGGATTTGCACATCTTTGGTCAAATTTTTTCCTAGGTATTTTATGTTTTGTAACTAATATTTAAATAAATTTACAATTTCTGTCTGGGTATGGTGATGCACACCTATGATCCCAAAACTTAGGAGGCTGAGGCAGAAGGACAGATGTGAGTTTGAGGACAAGCTTGCCAATATAGCAAGTTCCAGGCCAGTTTGAGTTAGCACAGGGAGACTCTCTCAAAAACGAGAAACATAAACAACAACAAAAGCCCTTTCAACTTCTGATTGTTTTTTGCTAGCATATAAAAACTTTAAGTAAGCTTTTAAGGAACATTTTATTTAGGAATTTTAGATTTATAGAAACATTGCAACAATAAGCCAGAGAGTTCCCTATACTTCTCACATGGAATCCTCCAAGTATATTCAGTTTTAGTAATTTTTTTTTTTTAGATCTAATTGGATTTTCTACATACTGTGATTATTGAGTCTTAAAGACAGATATTCTTCTTTTCTTATGGTCTTGATACCTTTTATTTATTTTTCTTGTCACCATGTTTCTAGTCACTGAATTGGCTAGAATCATTAGTACAGTGCTGGATAGAGGTAGTAAGAACAGAAATGCTTATATTGCTCTTGCTTTTAAGGGGAAAGCATTTAGTCTTTCATCATTAAATATTATGAAGATCTAATGTAAGTGTAGGTTTTTTTTGCCAATATTATTTTTACCAGGTTGATGAAATTCCTTTCTCACAGTTTTTTTTTTCTTGCTAACAGTTTTTAGGAACTGATATCTGTGTCTGTTCGGAAAATCATGTTTCCTTTTTTAACCTGTCAATATCATAAATAATAAATGTCAAAACAAATGTTCAATACTGGTATAAATTCAGTTTCTTCATGGTATGGTATTTATATATGTTGAATTTAACTTGGTATATTTTAAGAATGTTTGCATCTATGTTCACAAGTGATTTATTAATCTATAATTTACTTTTCTTATAATATCTTCAGCCTCATAGGATGTAGGCTTCATATAATATCAGGCAGTACTTATGTCTCTAATAGTTTGGGATAGATTTGTGTTATTTCTTTCATAAATACCTATCAGAATTCCTGCCTGAAGCCATTTAGATTTGGAAGTTATGTTCTTGTATTATGGGGAATGTTTTTAACTACAAATTCAAATCAAGCTGGGGGCTGTGGCCAATGCCTGTAATATCAGTAACTTGGAAGTCTGGAGCATGAGGATTGCAAGTTCAAGGCCAGAGGCAACCTGTGCAATTTAGCAAGATCCTGTCTCAAAATTAAAAGGGATCTGGGAGTGCAGCTCAGTGGTGGAGCACTTGCCTGGCATGCATGAGGCGCTGAGTTCAACACTCCAGTACTACAAAACAAAGCAAAAAGTTCAGATTGAATTTCCTTAATAGATGTAGGGCTGGGCAGGTTATTTCTTTGAGAGTTTTGGTGATGGTTTGTATCTTTCAAGAAACTTGTCTATTTCAGTTTTTATCTAATTTATTTGTACAATGTTATTTATAATATTCGCCTACTATCCCATTTAATATCTTAGAGTATGTTGTAATATTATCCCTTTCTTCCCAATACTGGTAATTTGTATCTTCTATATTTTCCTGACCAGTTTTCCTGTAGATTTATTATTTTTTTCCTTAGGAATTATAAAAGAATCTTTTTAAAAATTTAATTTTCCTTTGGGGTTATTCTGGGTTGTATGTGGTGTGTGTGTGTGTGTGTGTGTGATTTTTCTTTTCTTTGAGCCAGAGTTTTGGTGTGTAGCCCAGACTGGCTTTGATCCTGTCATCCAAGTGCTGGGATTACAGGTGGGCACCATCACACCTGTCTATTTTCTATTTCTTGATTTCTAGTCTAGACTTTATTATTTCTTGTTTTCTAGTTATGTTGTTGTTGTTGTTAGGTGCCGTCGAGTCGGTGTCCGACTCATAGTGACCCTACATACAACAGGCGAAACACTATCGTCAGTGCTTCTCTGCTGTTAGGGTTTTCAATGGCAGATTGATTATTGGGAGCGGGTTGCCAGGTCCTTCTCCCAAGCCTGCAGTATCTGGTGTTCCCAGGCGGTCTCCCGTCCAGGTACTAACCAGGCCTGACTCTGCTTAGCTTCTGAGATCTGATGGGATTGGATGCCACAGGGCTACAGCTGCAGGCTCTAATTATGTAGGGTTTAACTTTTTAAAAATATTTCTTAAGGAGGGAGGGAATCTAGCAAAAGGAAGAGATGATGAGAGAAGAAAGGAGGGAGCAAAGGAACAAGCAGGAGGGAGGAATGAGAGAGAGGGCAACTTGAAAGTAAACAGCCCAACTTGAATAGTTTGGGAAATAATTCTAATAATACCAATAATACTGAAGAATGGTAATAATACAAATGGGCTAGATTATTCATGTAATACTACTGACAACGTAAAAAGATAGATCACTACAGAAAAAAATTTGGACCTTAAACATAATTGGGATGCAAGGGTATATAGAAAAATAATCCCACACAAAGACATGCAATGTAGAAGAGAGGCCTTTGATGAGGGTGTGGAAGAAGGGGGAGGATGTACACAAGAGGGTAAGGGAGAAGTTATCTTTGCAATGTACAATGAAACACATATATGAAAATGTCACAATGAAATGCATGTCAGAATGAAACACATTAAGTTGTACATTAAAAATTTCCAATAAAAATATTTCTTAAGATGGAAGCTGAGGTCATCAATTTGAGACTTTTCTTCTGATATGATATTGCAATTTCAGTGCTATAAATTTTCTCTTAGATGTTGCTTTAGCTCTATCTGAAAATTTTTGATGTGTTTTCTTTCCTTCGGTTCAAAATACTTTCCAATTTCTTTTTTGACATCTTTTTTTTAATATATTTTATTTTATTTTTGAGACAGGGTCTGGTTATGTAGCTCAGGTTGACGAACTTGCAATCTTCCTGCCTCTGCCTCCCAAGTGCTAGGGTTACATGCACGTGCCACCACACTGGCTTTGGTACCTTCCTTGACTTACATACTGCTTAGTTGATAATATTGTGGCTTTCCAGATACTTTTCTATTACTTATTTCTAATTTAATTCCACTGGAGTTAGAGAATATATTTTATATGACAAATACTTCTAGATATATTAGAACTTGTTTTATGATCTGTAACATGCTATATTTTGGTAAATGTACTGAGTTAACTTGCAAAGAGTGTGTATTCTGTTGTTATTGGGTAAAGTGTTCTATAAATTTCAGTTAGGTCAAGTTGGTTGATGGTATTATTCAAGCCGCTGTATATCCCCTTCATGATTTTCTGTTTACTTATTTTACCAGTTATTGAGTGAGTAGTGATTAACTCTTCAGATATAGGTGGATAGGTCTACTTCTCTTCACGGTTGTATCAGTTTTTACTTATGATATTCTGAAATTCTGTGTTTATATGCCAAAATTTTTTATGATTATTGTGTCTTCTTGACAAATTGGCCCCTTTATCATTATGATTATGTAATATTTTTGCTCCAAATTCTAATTTGTCCAATGTTAATAAAATCATTCAGATTTTTTTTTGTGTGTCATACTGAGGATCAAACTCTGGACCTTGTGCATACTAGACAAGTGCTCTACAACTGAACTAACCCCCCCCAGCCCAATCATTTGGCTTTCTTTTGATTAGTGTTAGTATGATTTTTTTGTTTCTCCACATTTTATCTACTTATTTACCTATATTTAATAATTATGCTAGTAGTGTTCTAGTACTTCTCTATGAGCTTTGTTAGGCATTGATTCATTTGATCCTCACAATAATATTATAAGGTCATACTATTATTATCATCTCCATTTTACAAATAAAGAATTGAATTTCAGAGAGGTAAGTACTTTACCCAGTGATACTCCCAGCAAATAATAAAACCAGGTTTGGTATTCAGGTAGTCTAACTTAAGAGCTATGCTTCTAATTACTATATACTTTCATAGTTTTCTGGATATAATTACTTGTATGTATGTTCATATACTTAAAAATCTAGTTCTCCAAACCATGAGTCATTGTTTGCTTTCTATCCTCCATTGCTGTCTTCCCAGCAAATTTGTTCCTTTTTTACTTACTATCTCAGTTAATAATATCTATTTCTTTTCAGTTATCTAACCTTGCAGTCTCAGTCATTTCAGACTATTGTTTTACTTTTTTCTACCTTCCTCCAGTTGATGCCTGTATCTTATTGATTCCTCTTTTACTTAACTCCTAAATTGGTGCATTCTACTATTTCTCATCATTCTACCACAGTTTAAGTCTGTCGTGATTTCTCACTTAGAATAGCTATTCATTTTCTTCTCAGAGATGGCCTTTTGTGCTCTCTGGTACCTTAATTATCTTGTTGTTAGGTGCTGTCAAGTTGGGTCCAACGCATAGTAACCCTACGTACAACAGAACAAAACACTCTTTGACACTGCCATGTCCAGCACTATTGTCAGTGCTTCTCTGCTACGGGTTTTCAATGGCAGCTTGTTTCAGTAGTGGGTTGCCAGGTCTTTCTCTGTAGCCGGCAGCACCTGGTATTCTCAGTCTCTCATCCGAGGACTTAACCAGGCCTACCCTCCTTAGCTTCTGAGACATGGTGGTATTGGATGTGAGGGTACTATAGCTGCAGACTTAATTATCTTAATAGTTTTAAATTATAAGTTCATATGTCTGTCTTTTCCATTCAACTGTGTTCTTATAAAGAAGGATCTTGAGTTATGATTTTGTGTTCTCAATGCCTATCTTAACATGTGACCTACAAATTAATGTGCAAGAAAATTTTGTTGATATTAGTTTCTCACTAGACAGTACCTTTGATAATTTTGGTATCATCATGAACATCAGATAAAGTCATACTTGTTCTGCTTTTAGAAAAAAACCTTGCAATGGTTTATTTTTCCAAAAGCTAAAACTAGTTTAATTGTAGTGATCAAGGATAATGTTATCTCCAGAATATATTGTATAGTAAAGTCAATGATAATACAAAATTGTTCAGATCTTCTTATGGTTTCTAATAGTCCACATCTTCAGTTCTATTTTCAAGTGTAAAATACTGATTACATTTTCTTGGTAACAGTAAAACAGCAAGAAGAGTTTATATTCTTCCCATAATGCCAAAATGTGTTATAGCTTATATAAATCACTGCCATCTCAGAATGAATGTGTTAAGAGGGAGGAAGCAGGTATCATAAATCTTTATTTGTTGGTGGAGAATATAGTATCTGAATGTTAATTTTTAACTATTAATAGAAAGTAACAGGGAATTTTTGGATCTAAGCTTAATGCATGGACCATGAATATACATTCACTAACAATTTCTGAAAATAGCTATGTTCCCTGTTATCTTCTCTATATCAAATAAATGAGGTGGTTCTGGGGGATATGCATGAAAGACAATAGTCATTTTCTAAATGACTAAAATTTTCATATGCTACATGCTGCTGGCTGTGGGACTATTAGACTTTTTTGTTTGTTTTTCAAAGCACAATTCTGCTTAAATATTAACTCTGTACTTGTGCTTTATTTGCAGCATCTGGCGAGGCCCCAATGTGAACTGCACAGACAGTTCGGGTTATACTGCTTTACACCATGCAGCCTTAAATGGACATAAGTAAGTACCACTTTTTTGGAGTCCTTGTGTATTTAGATAACTGTGATGAAGTTAATTATACCTGATGACACCTTTCTCATGCCACCATGATCCTGATTTTTAGGTGAAATTGGAGAGGCACCAGAAGATGACACTGATAAGTTAAAGTTGGTAGAAATATCGTTGAGGATGATAAACGGAAAGAAATGCTTTGATATAGTCAAATATCACACAGGGAGGATGAAAGAAGTGACAGGACCATGTTAGTCATGTGTAGCTTTGGGGAGAGAATAAGACAATACCACTCAATAACACTTTTCTCCCTTTTTTGGTATTTATCTATGTTCTTACCCAATATAGAAATATTAACTAGCAGTTAAATCTTAATACAGTCCTGCCATTATACACCATGGACACTTAATATGAACCATTTAAAAATCCTTTGTATTTAGCTAAAATGCTTTATCTTTTTCTTTCTGGTTTTAAATTTCTCAACTCTAAGTTTTTTGACCTTATGGAGTTATGTTTCAAATAATGTGATAGTGTACATCATGGGATGTGAAAGAAAGTGTAACCATCACCCATACTGTACTTATATTCAGTCTTTTATCAAAGTAAGCTAACAGTTTACTGACAAAGTATGATGTGTCTTCTGATTCACATGTTCTGTCCTTCACTACTAAAAGAAAAATGATGCACCTCTTATATCTCCCCACTCTTAACTGCTTGCCGGTTGTGGTGGCGCATGCCGGTGAACATGGAGGCTGAGGCAGGAGGATTACGAGTTCGAGGCCAGCTTGGGCTACACATTTGGGCTGGGATTTAGCTCAGTTGGTAGAGCGCTGCACTGCAGTCTCTGAGGTCCCGAGTTCAATTCCCAGCACCACACAAATGGGAGAAGGACCTGGCAATCCACTCCCAAGGCAATCCCGAACAGTCAGCCATTGAAAACCCTATGAGGGTCACTATGAGTCGGATACCGACTCGACGGCACCTAACAACAACAACTTAACTGCTTTTCCTTTACAGGAATGATACAAATTAGTCTTCCCAGGTTTGGATATTGTAATTAGTACTTTAAAAATGCCACTTAATTTTAATTTTCCTACCTTTTATTCTGTGATTTGAGATACACAGGACTTAGTTATACTTGATTTTATGCATAATGGACATAAAGATCACACTGCAAGAAATTTACTATTTTTTGTCATTATTTGTTACCATGGCACTTTTTCTTTTAATATTTATTGTATAAATCTAACGTTATCAGTGTGTTTAAAGTCATGTGGATTACATAAAATACTACAAACTTAACATATCATTGTTTTTTCTTTTCTTTCTCTTTTTTTTCCTTTTTTGCAGTACTGGGGGGTTGATCCCAGGGCCTCATGCTTACATGCTTTGTAAGTGCTCTACCACTGAGCTGCAACCCCAGTCCGTTTTTACTTTTTTAGTTTTTGAGACAGGGTCTCATTAAATTACGCATACTGCCTCTGGTCTCCTCCTGCCTCTAGGATTATAGGTGTATGCTACTGTGCCCGGCCAACATTTCATTTTCTGAATTCCTTGTATTGGAATTCCCAAAGTAATATCTTTTCATCTAGTACCTTTCTTTCTATATTACATCATCTTATACCACCTAGTTTAGAACTTTTTGTTTTGCCAGGTCTTTTTATTTTTTAAACTGTTTTCTGAGGAATGGAAAACTTGCCCATGTGTCTCCTTAAAAGGACAAATTTACTATTTATTCTTCTTTGTAACTGGGTCATCAGGATCCAAAACAAATTAAATCATCCCAAGGCATAAATACTGATGCATTCTTTGGCCATCTTAATTGTTGATTAGGGGTTCCTAATGAAGATAAAAGTACCAAATCTAATAGACAGAATATCTTGGGTCTATCCATTTGAGCTATAATGTTTTTCTTGTTCTTTCTCAGATGGCACTGTAAACACTTCTTAAAATAATATTGTCCCATGGTGGAGTAGTATTCCTTCTTGATTTTCAGGGAAGTATTTAGTAAGTATTTAGTATTTATTAAGTACTTAGTATTTATGCACATGACACAACTCTGCTTGGTGAAAGTGAAGAGGATTTAAAACATTTACTGATGAAGATGAAAGATCATATCCTTCAGTATGGGTTGTCACTAAACATCAACAACAACAAAATCCTTACAACTGGGTCAGTATGCAACTTAACAATAAATGGAGAAAAGATTGAGGTTGTCCGTGATTTGGCTATACTTGGCTCTATAATCAACACCCGTGGAAGCAGCAGTCAAGAAAGTAAAAGATGCATTGCTCTGGGAAAAGCTGTGGCAAAAGATCTCTTTAGAGTATTGAAAAGTAAAGATGTCACATTGAAGATGAAGGTGTGCCTGACTCATGCCATGGTATTTTCAGTCGCATCATATGGTTGTGAAAGCTGGATATTGAACAAGGGAGACAGGAAAAGAATTGATGCTTTTGAATTATGGTGCTGGAGATGTCTATTGAATATATCATGGAGTGCCAAAAGAACCAACAGATCTGTGCTAGAAGAAGTGCAACCAGAGTGCTCCTTGGAAGCAAGAATGGCTAAACTGTGTCTTACATATTTTGGACATGTAGTCAGGAGAGACCAATTCCTGGAGAAAGACATCATGTTTGGTAGAGTAGCAGGTCAGCAAAAAAAAGAAAACCCTCCATCAGGTGGAATGACACAGTACCTGCAATAATGGGCTTAAACATAAATAAGATTGTGTGCCTGGGACAGAACTGGGAACTGTTTTGATCTGCTGTACATAGGGTCGCTATGAGTCAGACTTGACAGCACCTAACAGCAACAACAACATTTAGTAAACATTCCTTTATACATGATGGCCTATGAAGTTCTAATCATTGGGATAAGTTTTTATCAGCCCATTGTATAATTTTATTGTTGTTGGTTGGCAAATTAGAAAGTGAAAATAAATAAGGAAATTAAATTGCAATCATTAAGATTATCATATAAAAGCTGCAGATGTGGATTAGGTTATCTTTTAAGATCCCCTTTTTTACAGATACTCTGTGGGAATTATATATCTCTAGCTTTATCTGAGGATGTCATTTATCTTTTCTTTGTAATACTTTCTGGTAAAATTTTACTTAGTATCATTCTGTATGACTTAGAAAAAGCAGGGAAACTCTAATCTTGTCTCCGCTTTACTAGTAATTGTGTGACCTGTAAACCATTTTCTCAACATCTCTAGGCCTCAGTTCAATGTGTTAAATACATTGGCTGGATAATCTTCATTGTTCCTTCCAATTAAAGTATTTTATATTATGCCGTGTTTTGTATTACTCAAGGCTAGGTTATGTGTTTTGATGCTACAGATCTGAAATTAGGATTTTAATGTAAAACATGTTCTTTTTTATTAGTAAATTTTTAGTCAATGTATAAATTAATGGGTTTCATTATGACATTTCCATACATGCATATCACTGTTCATTGCTCATATTCACCCCATCATTACCTTCCTATATCCACCTCCCCCTTTTGCTGATCCCCTTCCTACTCACAGAGTCCCTTCTGCTTGTATGTTATATATATGTATATGTTTTAAATCTAGATTCTGCATATGAGAAAAAATAAGATATTTATCCTCCTCTCCATTAGCCTTCCCATGGTCTCTTCCCACCTCATTAAGTCCCCTTCCTCCCACCAGTGGTCCTCCTTCTACTTTCATGGCATACATGCTGTGTGTATGTGTGTGTATGTGTGTGTGCACGCGTGTGCATGTGCATGTGTGTATGTATATGTGTATGTATGTATTTATGTATACATATATATGAATAACAAAATGGAAGACTTTTTTTTACCAGCTTCAGCAGTCTGAACTTGATCAAACTTGCAATCAGGATGTACTGATAAATACTAGTGATTGGAATGCAAAAGTTGGAAACAAAGAAGGTTCAGTAGTTAGGAAATATGGCCTTGGTGACAGAAACATGCCAGAGATTGCATGATACAATTTTGTTAGACCATTGACCTTTATGCAAATACATTTTTAACCAACATACATGGCAACTACACACATGGAATTTGCCAGATGGAACATAAAGGAACCAAATTGATCATATATGTGTATAGAGATGATGGAAAAGCTCAATATCAGAAGTCAGAACATGACCAGATGCTATTTATGGATCAGACCATCAATTGCTCATATGCTGGTTCAAAGTAAAACTGAAGAAAATTAGAACAAATGTATGAGAGCCAAGGTATGAACTTGACTATATTCCACCTGAGTTCAGAGATTACCTCAAGAACAGATTTGATGTGTTAGACATTAATGACCACACGAGTTGTGTCATGACATCAAAGACATCATTCATGAGGAAAGCAAAAGGCTAATAAAAAGCTAGAAAAAAAAGAAAGACCAAGTTATATGTCAAAAGACACTCTGAAATTTGCCCTTGAACAATGAAAACTAAAGCGAAAGGAAGACATAACAAAGTTAAAGAACTAAACAGAAGATTTTAAAGGGCAGCTTGAGAAGATAAAACCAAGTATTATAATGACATTTGCAAAGAGCTGGAGATAGAAAATCAAAAGAGAAGAACATACTCTGTTTTTCTCAGGCATAAAAAATTGAAGAAAAAAAATCCAAATCTCATGTGGCGATAGTGAAGGAAGATGCTGCAGGGAAAATATTAAACAGCACAGGAAACATTGAAAGAATATAGAAGGAATACACAGAGTCATTATACTAAAAAGAATTGGTGAATGACCAATCATTTCAAGAGATTACATATGATCAGGAACTAATGGTACTGACAGAAGAAGTGAAAGCTGCCTTGAAGGCATTGGTGAAACACAAGCCTATAGGAATTGATGGAATACCAATAGAGATGTTTCAACAAACAGATGCAGCACTGGAGGTACTCCTTTGTTTATGCCAAGAGATTTGGAAAACAGCTACTTGGCCAACTGACTGAAAGAGATCCATATCTGTGCCTATTCAAATTATGAATAACATTGTGAAGAATGGAAATACCAGAACTCTTAACCATACTCCATGAGGAATCTGTATATGGATCAGGAGGTAGTCATTTGTACAGAACAAGAAAATATTGCTTGGTTTAAACTCAGGAAAGGTGTATGTTAGGGCTGTATCCTTTCACTATACCTCTTTAATCTCTATGATGAGCAAATCATCTGAGAAGGTGGACATTATAAAGAAGAAGATGGCATAAGAATTGGAGGAAGATTTATCAACAACCCACCTTATACAGATGATACAACTCTACTTGCTAAAACCAAGGAGGATTTGAAACATTTACTGATGAAAACCAAAGAACACATCCTTCAGTTTGGATTGTGCCTCAATATCAGTAAAACAAAAATCCTTACAACTGGGTCAGTAAGCAACTTCATGATAACTGGAGAAAAGATTAGGGTTGTCCAAGCTTTGGCTTTACTTGGTTCTAAAATCAACATCTGTGGAAGCAGCAGTTAAGTAATCAAAAGACATAGTGCATTGGGAAAAGCAGTTGCAAAAGACCCCTTTAAAGTGTTGAAAAGTAAAGATGTCACAGTGAAGATGAAGGTGTGCTTGACTCATGCCATGGTATTTTCAGTGGCATTGTATGCTTATGAAAGCTGGACATTGAATAAGGGAGACAGGAGTAGAATTGATGCTTTTGAATGATGGTGTTGGAGATGAATATTGAATATACCATGGACTGCCAGAAGAACCAACAAATCCATCCTAGAAGTAGCGCATCCAGAATGCTACTTGGAAGCAAGATTATTAGACTGCATCTTACATATTTTGGACATGTAGTCAGAAGGGACCAATCCCTGGGGAAGGATATCATGTTTGGGAGAGTGATGGGTTAACAAATAAAATGAAAACCCTCATCTAGATGGAATGACACAGTGGCTGCAACAACGAGCTTAAATATAAAAAAGATCATGTACATGGCACAGTATTAGGTAGTGTTTCATTCTCTTGTACATGGGGTCACTTTGTGTTGGACCTGACTCAACAGTACCACCACCACCATTTTCTTTTTGCTACTCTGAGTCTGTATTTTATTTGAAATCAGGTGTTGTGATATCCCCTTCATTACTCTTTCTTCTTAGTATTGCCTTGGTAATTTGTGTTGTTTTTTGCTTCCATATGAACTTTAGAACTTTCTTTTTTAAATTTCTGTGAAGAATTTCATTGGACTTTTGATGGGAGTTGCATTGAACCTGTACATTGCTTTCTTTATGTAGCCATTTCACAGTACAGATTTTGCCAATCCACGAACACTGGAGGTCTTTTCATCTTCTAGTGTCTTCTTCACTTTCTTTCTTTAGTGTTTTATAGTTTTCAGTGTAGTGGTTTTCCATTGTCTTAGCTAGATTTGTTTCTAGGTATTTTATTCTTTTTGATGCTATTGCAAATGGAGTTGTTTTCCTAATTTCTTTCTCAACATATTCATTATTGTTATATAGAGACTACTTATTTTTTAAATGTTGACGCTTTATCCTTCTACTTTGCTGAAAGTGTTATTAGTTCTAAGAGTTTTCTGATGGAGTCTTTAGTGTCTTTTAAGTATATGGAATCATATCATCTTCAACTATAAATTGACTTTTTCTTTTCCTATTCGCATTCCTTGGGCTGGGATTTAGCTCAGTTGGTAGAGCGCTGTGCTGCAGTCTCTGAGGACCCAAGTTCAATTCCCAGCACCCCAAAAATGGAAGAAGGACATGGCAATCCATTCCCAAGGCAATCCCGAAACAGTCAGCCATTAAAAACCCCATGAGGGTTGCTATGAGTCAGATACCGACCCAGCGGCACTTGACAACAACAACAATTTGCATCATATATATATATATATATATATATATATATATTTTTTTTTTTTTTTTTTCTCTTGTCTATTGCTATTAGTACCTGGATGGGAGACCGCCTGGAACACCAGGTGCTGCAGGCTTGGGAGAAGGACCTGGCAACCCCCTCCCAAAAATCAATCTGCCATTGAAAACCCTATGAACAGCAGAGAAGCACTGACAATAGTGTTTTCCCTGTTGTACAGAGGGTCGCTATGAGTCGGATACCGACTCGACGGCACCTAACAACAACAACAACAACATTGCTATTTCAGTCTCTAATGAATAGGAGTGGAGAGAGTTGACATCTTTGTCTCATTCCTGATTTCAGAGGAAGTGCTTTCAGGTTTTCCTCATTTAGTGTGAGGTTGGCTGTAAACTATTTGTTGGTGTTGTTTTTAGGTGCCATCAAGTTGGATCTGACTCATAGCAACCCTATGTACAACACAACAAAACACTCCCCAACACCGTGCCATGCCCAGCCTATGTCAGTGCTTCTCTGCTATTCATATATTTTCATTGGCTGATTGTTTTGGAATTGCTTCAGCAGTGGATTGTCACATCCTTCTCCCATTTTTACAGTGCTGGGGATTGAACCCAGGGTCTCAGAGAGCACAGAGTTGTACTTTATCAACTGAGCCAAACCCCAGCTCCTTTTTTACATTTATTGACTTGGATATGTTGGACATCTTTGCATCCTGGGAATGACACCAACTCGATTATGGTGTATGATCTTTTCAATGTGTTGTTGAAGTTAATTTGTAAATATTTTATTGAGATTTTTTTCCATCTGTGTTCATCATGGTTTATATCCCTGCCATCTGATCTTGGAAGCTAAGTGTGTCAGGTCTGGTTAGTACTTATATAGGAGACTCCCTGGGAATACTGGGTGCTTTAGGTTTGGGAGAAGAACCTGGCATCCCACTCCCAAATCAATTAGCCTTTGAAAACTATATGAATAGCAGAGAAGCACTGACAATCGTACTGACTGTTCTTCTAATTTAGATGTTACAGAAAGTACTTAAAATTTAATTTGTTCTCAATGAGCCTGGATGAAAGAGACCTATTTAATTCACATTACTTTCAATATATATGGATATATTATAAGAAAGATTATCACAAGAAATATGGTTTGGTTCAGTAAAACTGACAGGCACTTACTTGATCAGGGACACAACTTTATATTTCTCACATATTTTCACACTAGAAACCTGAGCCCAGTCAGTTCATTAGTTGTTATCTGAATAATTTATAAAGCTATACTTAAGTAAAAAATTTAAAGCTGAAATTTAAAGGTAAGCAAATTTCCTAGACATGTTGGCACGTTTTTAATCCCTGCTACTTGGGAGGATCAGGCAGGAGAATCACATATTCAAGGATAGCCTGGGCAATTTAGTGAAATTCTATCTCAGAATAAAGTAAAAAAGGCAATATTAGCTCCATTGTAGAGTGTTTGCCCAGCACACACAAGGTCCCATGTTCAATCCCCAATGCTGCAATAAACAAGCAAACAAGTTTAATAAAATGATAGTATTTTGTTAAAATCTTAGTGTTTACTTACTAAAGGCAATTTATAAATGTACAGATTATTTTTTTCTGATTTAGGTATTAGATGGTGATAATACTATGCAATACAAATTATCAGTAAATCAGTTTTTAAAATAGGCATCTTTTCACCATATTATAAATCTTCTTGATAAAGAAGAATGAATGCATATAAAATTTGGGCCAAAGAACAAAGGAAATTCTGAATGGTTTCAGTGAGATTAAAAGGAAATAGAATTGATGATCACATCAATCTGTACCCTTTAAAAAATGTGTTAGTCTGTTTTGCATTATTATAGTGAAATACCTGAGGCTGGGTAACTTTATAAAGGAATTTATTTAACTTACAGTTCTAGTCTGAAGTTGAAGGCCTTCATTTGCTAATGGTCTTCTTGCTACCTGAGTCCCAAGGTGATTTCAGGGTACTAAATAGCAAGAGACAGGGAAGTAGGAATACCTCTCTGAGTCTCTTCGGCACTTGCGTGGTCTCTCTCTCTCCCTCCCCCACTCTTTCTTTCTCTTTCCATCTCTGTCTCCCTCTCCCTCTCTCCCTCCCTTCTCTATCTTTCATTCTCTCTGTCCTTGTAAAGCCACTGGGACTCAATCAAGGAGGCTGGATTCTGATGACTTTATCTAATCCTAATCACCTCCCAGAGACCCTATTTCTAGTCACCATGGTTGGATTAGGTTTCCACCTTCTTAATACTTCATAATGGGGTTAAATTTCAGCATGTGAACCTCTGTGGAATACACTAAATTATACCCAAACCATAGCAAAAAGAAATGTTTTATAGAAGATTTAGAAATCTTTTTGTTTGCTTAGGCATTAAGAAATGAAATTAAATCTTTTCCCCCATTATGATTTAACACGATTTTGGAGAAGTCCATTTTATAGTAGGATAAATTCTCCCTTTTAGTCCTAGGTATTTATTTTTCTTTTGCAGTGCTAGAGATTCAGCCCAGGGTCTTGTGCCTGCTAAACAAGCACTTTACCACTGAGCTACATGCCCATAAAAGTTCCAGATACTGAGTTTGACCACCTTACTTTGGTATTGTTTTGCCTTTTAATGCTGAAAGGTTTTAGTTTTTAAAAAAGTCACTAGAGTTGTTCAATTTTGCAACAGCCTATATTGAGAAGAGCTTTTGATTGATAATTCCACAGTCATATTGTTCTTCTTTGATTCTCACCATAACCCTTTGAGACTGGTAGCAAGATGTAGTCTCTAAATTCTATATTAACAATATCTGAAAGAGATGGAGGTTATTTGATTTGCTCAAGGTATCCAAGTCTGTAAGTAGTAGAGTTGGGACTTTAAGCCAGATAGTCTAGTTCTGAGTGGCTTTTGTTATTCATAAGTATTGGCTGACTCCACAATACCTCATTGTAGATATTTACTTATCTCAGAAAGGAAGACCCTCTATATAGCAACTCTTGCATGTGAAAGAGATGAGGAGAACAATGTAAGCTGGGTAACCATCAAGTTTCCTTCTGTTTGTCAGATTCTGTCTGAAAGGTGATTATTCTCTTAAGCATTTTCACTTCCAAAGGATTTTATTTTTACTTGGGACAAGTACTAATATTTATGTAGTATTTTACTATTTATGAAGTAACTTATTTTCTGTGATCTCATTTAGTGCTCCTACTAGACTTCAGTAGTAGATGTTATCATTATTGTATCTTCTACAGAAAACAAAAAGAAAATGAGTCTAATCTTCTCCATGGTCATAGTGGTAGGTAGTTTGCCTAGATGGGATTCAAAAGCCTTTGAAATTAAAATTTTATAAAATAGTATAGGGATTTAAAGAGATATTAAGATGAAATTTATTTCTTAATTTCTCAGAAATCATATTTAAAAATTTATTTTAAATATGATTTAAATATGATTTAAATATGACTCCTTGGAATATTGTAAATATTTCTATAACATATTCTCTGTTCTTTTATCACAATTTCATGTATGTGGCATCTAAGTGCAATGTTTCGGCCACATTCTGGGCAGTGTCTCTTACCATTTGCAGTTATTTTTTGTTGTATCTTGTCTATGTTTCTTGTGAGCTATCAGTATTCTAACCTTGCTTCTATTCAAACTTGTATTCACCCTTCCCCTTGCTTCTTTACTGTACTGTGGGGTTGAATCCAGAGCCTCATGCATGCTAGGCAAGTGCTTTACCACTGAGCTGCACTCCAAGCCCATTTTTCATTTTTTATTTTGAGATAAAATCCCACTAAGTTTACAGGCTGCCTCTGGCCTTGAATTTGTGATCCTCCTGCCTCAGCCTCTCAAGTTGCTAGGATTAAAGGCATGTGCCACAGTGCCTGTCTTAAGTTTTCTTATTTATTACTTACAGACTCTGATTTTGTGAAAAATTTAAATTTAGATTTTTCTGTTACATTCATTCTGTTGATGATTTGTTGCATAAGAATTTATATGTATTTAGAATTTCACTTGCCTGCAGCTGTACCACTGTGGCGTCCAATCCAGTCAGATTTTGAAAGCTAAGCAGGGTTGGGCCTGATTAATACTTGGGTAGGAGACTGCCTGGGAATATTGGATGCTGGAGGCTTGGAAGAAGGACCTGGAAGCCCACTCTCATAACAATTGTTGTTGTTGTTAGGTGCCGTCGAGTCGAGTCCGACTCATAGCGACCCTATGTACAGCAGATCGAAACACTTGCCGATTCTGTGCCAGGCAAATGATCTTATTTATGTTTAAGCCCATTGTTGCAGACACTGTGTCAATCCATCTGGTAGAGGGTTTTCCTCTTTTGCGTTGACCTGCCACTCTTCCAAACATGATGTCCTTCTCCAGGGATTGTTCTCTCCTGACTACATGTCCAAAATATGTAAGTCGCAGTTTGGCCATTTTTGCTTCCAAGGAGCACTCTGGTTGTACTTCTTTTAGGACAGATTTGTTGGTTCTTTTGGCAGTCCATGGTATATTCAATAGACGTCTCCAGCACCACAATTCAAAAGCATCAATTCTTTTTCTGTCTCTCTTGTTCAATGTCCAGCTTTCACAACCATATGATGCCACTGAAAATACCATGG
>VMDO01013676.1:0-57347 GCA_007922755.1 Pedetes capensis | reverse complement strand
TTCTCCTGGTTTAATTAAGTAATGATGCTGAGTTTAATCAAATTATTTTTATGCACCATTTGAGATTATTATTTTAACAGCGTAATATGGTCAATTACTATTTTGATATTAGAAAGTTAAACCAATCCTAAATTCCATAGATGAGCCCCTTTTGATAATAATGCATTCACCATTTTACTTACTGTCTGATTTACTCTATTAGTATTTTGTTGAGGGTTTTCATATTCATATGCTTTTCTTTACTTATGACTTTTAAAATATTTTTATTTTACTGTATGTATCAAGTTAATATAGCCCTCATAAAATTATTCATGTATTATTTTTCTTCTTAAATATTCTTAAATAGATTATGTGGAAGATTTTTTGCATTTTTCCTACATGTTTCATAAAATTCACTAGCAAATGGTTTTATTGCCTTAAAATTTAAATTTCTTTAGTTTAAAGGATATAGTGATCATCAGGCTTTTTTCTTGAATTGTATTAATAGTTTGTCTTTTGATTAAGTTATTCATTTTTACTAAGTTGTTCAATATATCAGCTTAGCTATTTATAGTGTTTTATTATAAACTAATCTTTGTTCCGGCTGGGATTTAGCTCAGTTGGTAGAGTGCTGCGCTGCCGTCTCTGAGGTCCCGAGTTCAACTCCCAGCACCGCAAAAATGGAAGAAGTGTCTGGCAATCTACTCCCAAGGCAATCCTGAGAAAACAGTCAGCCATTGAAAATCCTATGAGGGTCGCTATGAGTCGGATACAATAACAACAACAACGATCTTTCTTCCTGTCAAATGACTATCTTTCTTCTCATTTCATTTTCTTTTTCCCCTCTTTACTTCATTTAATATTTTACCCTTGGTCTGTTTTTTTAATGTGCAAGCTGATGTAATTGATTTAAGACTTTTCAGTAAATGCCAACTAAGTCAAGATTGTTATTACTGTTTTCTGTTGTTCATATGTTGAATGTACTTACTGGAAGTTTATGTACTTTTTCTGTCAATTATGTAAAGAGAGGTCTTGACATTTCCTATAGTTTGATTTTATCTATTTTCTCTATTATAAACAGTTTGTTAAATTTATACAGACATTTAAAATAGCATTGTTAGTTTCAAATGCTCAGAATTCTCATGCCCTGTTGTTGAACTAAATGCTTTAAAAATACATAATATTTGTCTTTATCCAAGTTTGTGAAATCTAATTTGTTTAATGCTTGCAGCTGTACCACTGTGGTGTCTGCTTCCATCAGATCTTGGAAGCTAAGCAGGGTTGGGTCTGGTTAGTATGTGGATAGGAGACCACTTGGGAACAACAGGTGCTGTAGGCTTGGGAGAAGGACCTAGTAACCCACTCCCAAAATACAATCAGCCATTGAACACTCTATGAATAGCAGAGAAACACTAACAATACTGTTTCACTTGTTGTACACAGGGTCGCTATGAGTGGAACAACAACTCCATGGCACCTAACAACAACAATTTGTTTAAGATCAATGTTCCAGCTATCTTGAAGTTTGTATTGTGTCATATATATTTCTCCTTCCGTTTACTTATAACATACTTGTGATGTTTTGCAAAAAGTTAGTTGCTTATAGTGATTCTACGACAGGGCCTTTTTATTGCCTATTGTTTGTGTTGTTGGGTGCCATCGAGTCAGTTCCTACTCTTAGCAACCTTATGTACAGCAAAGCAAAACACTCCCTGACTCTGTGCCAGGCACAAGATCTTATTTATGTTTAAGGCCATTGAGCAGACATTGTGTCACTCTATCTAGGGGAAAGTTTTCCTTATTTTCATTGACCTGCCACTCTCCCAAACATGATGTTCTTCTCTAGGGATTGGTCCCCCCTGACTACCTTTCTAAAATATGTAAGATGCAGTCTAGCCATCCTTACCTCCATGGAGCACTCTGGTTGCACTTCTATGACAGATTTGTTGGTTCTTTTGACAGTCCTTGTTATATTCAATAATTGTCTCCAGCATCATAATTCAAAAATGTCAATTCTTCTCCTGTCTCCGTTGTTCAATATCCAGGTTTCACAACCATATGATGTGACTGAAAATACCATGGCATGAGTCAGACGCACCATCGTGTTCAACATATTTACTTTTCAATACTTTGAAGCTATCTTTTGCCACAGCTTTTCCCAAAGCAATGCGTCTTTTGATTTCCTAACTGCTGCTTCCATGGGTGTTGATTATAGAACCAAGTAAAGCAAAATCATGGACATCCTCAATCTTTTCTCCACTTATCATGAAGTTGCATACTGACCCAGTTGTAAGTATTTTTGTTTTGCTGATGTTGAGTTGCAACCCATACTGAAGGCTATATTCTTTGATCTTTATCAGTAAATGTTTCAAATCTTCTTTACCTTCAGCAAGCAGAGTTGTGTCATCCGCATAATGCAGATTGTTATTGAGTCTTCCTCCAATCCTGATGCCGTGTTCTTCTTCATAAAGCCCAACTTCTTGGATTATTTACTTAGCATAGAAATTGAAAAGATATGATGAAAGTATGCAGCCCTGATGCACACCTTTATCATCTTTGAACCAGGCAGTGTTTCCTTGTTCTGTTCAAAACAATGCCTCATGGTCCACATACAGATTCCAGTATTTACCTTAAATTTGGGTATTTAAGCCATTTACTTTTAATGTTTGTATTGGCATAGTTACCCTCATAGGGTTTCCAATGGCTGATTATTTTGGGATTGCTTTGGCAATGAATTGTCACATCCTTCTCCCATTTTTGTGGTGCTTAGGATTGAACATTGGGCTTCAGAGAGTGCATAGAGGCATTCTACCAACTGAGCTTCACTCCAGACAACTATCGGTATAGTAAGATTTCTATGCAGCAATAATTTGTTTTATTCATGGCCCATCTGTTCTTTTTTATTTCCTCTTTCATGTTTTAATTAGAGTACATTAAATAGTGTTAATATTTTAGTTTTATCTTTGATTTTACCTATAGATGTTTATTTTTTTTTCCATTGTTGTACCTTTGGGATTTATAGGATATAACTTTAATTTATCACAATCTATCTTTAAATGATAGTATACGTCTTCACATAAAAACTAAAGCTTTCCTTTCCAACTGTAAACTTTCTTTTCCTGACAACTCCTAATTTTGCAATGCATATTATGTACTTTTTATGTATAAATTATATGTATTATGTGTGATTGTATTATGTATAAATTACATGTATTATGCATGATTAAAACTGGTGAATGTGTTGTTGTTGTTGTTGTTAGGTGCCGTCGAGTCGGTATCCGACTCATAGTGACCCTCATAGGGTTTTCAATGGCTGAGTGCTTCGGGATTGCCTTGGAAGTGGATTGCCAGGTCCTTCTCCCATTTTCGCGGTGCTGGGAATTGAACTCGGGTCCTCAGAGACTGCAGCGCAGCGCTCTACCCACTGAGCTAAATCCCAGCCCAGTGAATGTGTAACTAAGACAAAATTATAGTAAAAGAAGTGGTGCCAATAATTCCCCTTAAAATACTTCCACTGGCTTCAAACAAAATTATCTGATCATTCTTGTCACTGTCTGAAGCAGTTCCTGGAGTCCTCTTTCATGAGTGTCTTTTGTTGTGCTGTTGTGGCAGCCTTGATGTCCTGAATTGATTCAAAACATTGACTTTTTGTGGTCATTTTCACTTTGAGGAAGAGTCAAAAGCTACACAGTGCTAGATCCAGTGAATAAGGTATATGAGGACATACTGTAATCGTTTTATTTGACAGAAATTGCAACATGTGTGACACAGAACATTGTCATGATGGAGGATAAAAGTAAAGATGCTCATGAAAGAGGATTTCCAGAATTTCTTCAGAAAGTGGCAAGGATGATAGAATAAGTGTATTCAATTCTAGGGGAGTATTTTGAAGGGATTAATGACCATATGTCTTTTATTGTAATATTTCTTTATTTATATAGGTACTGTATTTTTTGATCATGCCTTATCTGTATATTCACTTTCTCAGATTTTTATATATGCAATACAGTTAATTTTCTGTGATGTTTTGGTACATGTATACATTGCATAATGTTTAAATCAAGTTAAACAAATTGACTGCTGCAAATTCCTTAAACATCTGATTGTTGTTCGGTGTTGTTGAAATGGGTCCAACTCATAGTGACCCTATACTACCTGACATTGTGCTATGCCTGACACTATTGTCAGTGCCTCTCTGCTATTCATAGGGGTTTTACTGGCATATTGTTTGGAGAGTGGACTGACAGGTCCTTCTCTCAAGCTTATAGCACCTTGTATTCCCAGGTGGTCTTCCATTCAAGGAACAACCATGTCTGATCCTGTTTAGCTTCTGAGATCTGAGGAGATTCAATACCAGGGTAGTATGGCTGTAGATACTCTCAAACATCTATCATTTTTTTATGGTGAAAACTTTCAAAATCACTTTTTCTCTAACTTTTTGAAATGAATTGTACATTATTATTATCTATAGTCACCTTATTTTACAATAGACTAATGGACTTCAGGCTCCTCTTGGATGCAGTAGTGCATGCTTATAATATCAGTGACTTGGGAGGATGAAGCAGGAGGATCTCTGTTTGAAGGCTTAAGGCCTCAATTGTACAAGGCAAATGCTCCACCATTGAGCTGCGTGTTTTTTTCCTCACCCCCTATTACAAATTTTATTTTGAGATAGAGTTACACTAAATTTTTTAGGCTGCCTTTAGTCTCAAATCCTGCTGTTACAATTTCCAAAATTGCTGGGATTACAGACATGTGCCATCATACTAGGCTATTTTAAAATTGTAAAAGACACAGTAAAGTGCACATATTTAAAGTATACACTTGGACATATTTTACATTTGTATATATCCATGAAAATACCAACACAATCAAGATAGTGAATATATTCATTACCACATTTACACTCAATGTATTTACTGATATGGTTAGATTTAAATATATGATCTTGATATTTTTTCCTATTGGTCCTCCTAGGTCTTTTTCATATTTTCATTTTACCTCTGCAGAATTTTAGACAGAGGATTTCTTTATAATTTCATTTTATCTCCTTTGTGAGCTTATTTGGTACTGTTTATTTGGTAGTTTATTTTATTATTTTAGTAGTTGCTTTGGAAGTTATTGTTTATAGTATACCTCTTTCATTTACTCAACTTGAACATTAAACAAGTCAAAACTGAATAACATGCACATAAATTAAAAATAAAGAAAGTACAGTTGGATTTTCCCTTCCACCCTTTATGTCATTATTTTCATGCTTTTTATTTCAGGCTATGCCATGAACTCCAAAATACACTTGGTTATTTTTGTTTTAACAATTAGTGATCTTTCAGAAATAGTTAAATAATAAAAAGCAATATCATGTACTTTCCCAAGTACTTACTATTTTCATATCTTTCATTTTTTCTATACACATATATTTCCATCTAGAACTCTTTTTAGTTATAAAGTACATCTTTAAATCAGATGTGGTGGTACATGCCTGTAATCCCAGTGATTCACAAGTTGGAGGCAGGGGATTGTACATTTGAGGCCAGAGGCAGCCTGAGTAACTTAGTGAAATCCTGTCTCAAAATAATAAAAAAAAGTGATCTGGGGGTACAGCCAATGGTAGAGCACTTGCAAATTTACTACCATGCCGTGGATTGCTCTACCCTAGGCAGCACACAAAAAAAGAAGGTTTAAATCATTTGTATTTTATTCACATTTTTGAAAGATATTTTTTCTGAATATAGAACTATAGCTTAATACTCCATTCAACTTTCCTGATGATACTTTAGTACTTCAAATCTCTTCCTCCATTGTTTCTTAACTTATATTTTCATTTTCATTTTATTCCTTCACATTTCCTATCATTCTCTTTTTATCCTTTCAAACCCTTACCACGGATTTTGTACAATATGAGCATGTGTGCATTGCTATCATATTGAAATTATTGCTAGTTTTGCTTGTGTTTGAGGTGTGTTTAAATTTGAAATTTTTGATATTTTAGGGCTGTTATGTTCAATGCATTTTTCTCATACTTTCTTGTCTTCTCACCTTTAGCAACACTTCTTGCAAAACTCAGTAACACTTTTCTCAAAATTCAGTGATGTGTTTCCTTTATTTTAATCCTTTTTTCTTTTTTGTGCTTTAATTTTTTGTTATGTCTTCCAATTTCTTCTACAATGTCTAATATGCTGTTAAACTCATCAATGTAGTTTTGATCTCACCAATTGTAGTTTTCAACTCCTGAATTTCAACTTGTCATTTTTTACAGCTTTCATGACTTTAAAACTTGAACTATATGCAGTACAGTCATAATAATTGTATTATTGATTTTAGTATCATATTCTAATGTTTATTTAACTACAGAACAGTTTAAATTGGTTGACTTTTCCCCTCATTATGGATGATATTTTCTGCATCTGTGAAAGCATGACAGTCATGGATTATAATGTAAAATTGTTAATTTTATTTTATGAGCTACTATACTTGTTTATATGACTGCAGCTGTGCCACTGCATGTGGGGCACACACCTCCCAGTCTGGCCCAGATGTTCAGATGGACGGCGCCACCATGCACACAGATACTAAACACAACTCACTTGGGACCCTCAGGTAAGAGGTGCAGACTCCTGAGGCCCTTGGGAACACCAGCAGAAATGGGAGAAAGGAAAAAGCCCCGGTGCTTTTGCCTTTCAGTGACAAATAGCTCTTTATTGCCTCTTAGCCCTCATAAGGGCAGAGAGAAACCCAAACAAGTCCACAGTTTACAAGTGTTTGCAGCTCTTTTACTGCCTCCAGTGCGGTTGCAGCTCTTCTGCCTCTGGCACTGGGACCAGAGACTGTCCTCAGCTTCAGCCTCTTGGCACTGTGTCCAAGAGGCTTTCCTCAGCTTGCTTGTAGTCTGTTTCCTTGAGAGCACTGTCTAGTTGTCCTGGTCTCAGTGGTCATGAGGGGAGATGCTTCCATGTTGCTGGTGGAATCCATAGAGAGTTCTATCTTGATCAGTGGTCCAGCTGAGAGAGAGTTCTTTTCTTGCCATTGTTCTGGGCAAGAGAGGGTTGTTGTTGTCTTGCTGGTCAAGTCAAGAGAGAGTGAGCTGCTGCAGTGTAGCTCCTTATATAGCTCACCCTGAATGGCCTGAGCCAATCAGCTTTGCATTCCTTATTTTCCAACTGTCCTATCAGGTTCAGGAGATTTGTGAAGGGTTTTGTACAAATGTCCAATCGAGTTATTTTCACTTTCCCTAGATTTATAATTTACAAACCAGATCTTCAAAAGCCATTTTTGCAGTTTGGGTTTTTTGCCAATTTCCTCCCAATTTCCCCCTACAACTGTGATGTCTGATTCTATGAAATCTTGGAAGCTAAGCAGGGTTGGGCCTGGTTAGTACTTTGATAGGAAACTGCCTTGGAACACTATGTGCTGTAAGCTTGGGAGAAGTACCCTACAACCCACTCCCAAAAATCAATCAGCCATTGAAAACCCGATGAATAGCAGAGAAGCACTGACAATAGTGTTTTGCCTATTGTACATAGGGTGGCTCTGAGTCAGACACCAATTTGGAAGCAACTAACAACATACATGTTTGTTGTGATTTTGTCCTGAGATGCAGTTAAATGGAAATAGTTTGATTACTTTAGTTCTCAACTTGTTAAATGAGAAAACAGTGATATTTATGATTAAATATTCCCCATTACTGAAGGAAGAAAATTCTCATTACTTTCTCCAATGTCCAATGAGTTATGAGGTTCTCTGGTATGGCTAGTGGAAAAGGCATTCATCTTGTTTTGTGTGCATGCTTATACGATTTTCTCTAATCACTTTTGGATATTTCTTTTTCTTATCTTTGGTATTTTCTTCACATGGATTTATGAGGTGATCAGTATTTTGCTGCATCCTTGTCAGGTAATTTGTGTTGAATCTAAGGATTTTCTCTCTCTCTCTGTCTCTTTCCCTCTCTCTCTCTCTCTCTCTCTCTCTCTCTCTCTCAACTGTAAATCACCTTTCATTTTTAATCATCTATCACCAGCTTTTCAGTACGCTGTGCACTCTTGCTGTTTTTTCCTCTTTAGACTTCCAGCTCCCTGTTTTCATTTCAGAATACCAAGCTCTGCCTCACAAATGTCCAAAGAACAAACCTGGGCAATTAACTTGGGTAATAAGAGTATCCAGACATCTTTGTTGTTTTTGTTCTTCCTTATAAGTCACTGGCTTTTATTGTCTGATATCTAATATTATGACAAGCTATATACTAAGGATGCTGAAAATGTGTACACATTTTACCAAATGATATCCTTGTATTAATTTCTGAAGTTGAATTGAATTATGGGTGATGTTGTTATTAGGTGCCATACAGTCGAGATGTACTCATAGGGACCTTATGTACAGCAGATGGAAACACTTTCCAATTCTGGTTCTGGCACATGATCTTATTTATGTTTAAGCCCATTGTTGCAGACATTGTGTCAATCCATGTGTGGAAGGTTTTCCATTTTTTCATGGACCCACCAGTCTCCCCCAAACATGACGTCTTTCTCCAGGGATTGGTCTCTCCTGACTACATGTCTGAAATATGTAAGATGAAGTCCGACCACTCTTGCTTCCAATGAGCACGCTGGTTGCACTTCTAGGACAGATCTGTTGGTTCTTTTTTGCAGTCCATGGTATATTCAATAGACTTCTCCTGGACCATAATTCAAGAGTGTCAATTCTTTTCCTGTTGCCCTTGTTAAATGTCCAGCTCTCACAACCATATAATGCAACTGAAAATGTCATGGCATGAGTCAGGAACACCTTCATTTTAATGTCACATCTTTACTTTTCAATACTCTAAAGAGATTTTTTGCCATGGCTTTCCCCAAAGCAACACGTCTTTTGATTTCTTGAATGCTGCTTCCACGGATATTGATTACAGAGCCAAGAAAGCAAATTCTTGTACAACCTCAATCTTTTATCCATTTATTGTGAAATCGCATACTGACCCAGTTGTGAGGATTTTTGTTTTGTTGCTGTTGAGTTGCAACCCATACTGAAGGCTATGATCTTTGATCTTCATCAATAAATGTTTTAAATCCTTTTCACTTTCAGCAAGCAGAGTTCTGTCATCTGCATAACGCAGATTATTAATGAGTCTTCCTCCAATCTTGATGCCATTTTTTTCCTCATAAAGTCCAGATTCTTGGATGATTTGTTCAACATGTAAATTGAAGAGATATGATGAAAATTTTCAGCCCCGAGGAAAGCCTTTCTCAACTTTAAACCAGGCAGTGTTTCCTTGTTGTATTCGAACAACTGACTCCTGGCTCATGTACACATTTCTCATGAGTACAATTATATGCTCTGCTATTCCCATTCTCCAAAGTGTTATCCATAATTTGTTATGATCCACACAGACAAATGCCTTTGTGTAGTCAATAAAACATAGATAGACATCTTTCTGATACTCTCTGCTTTCAGCTAATATCCACCTGACATCAGTAATGATGGCCCTGGTTCTCCACCCTCTTCTGAATCCTACTTGATATTCCAGCAATTCCTTGTCTACATACTGCTGCAGTTGGTTTTGAATGATCTTTAGTAAAAATTTGCTTCTGTGTGATATTAATGATATTGTCTGATAGGTTCCACATTGAGTTGGATCTCCTTTTTTTGGAATAGGTACAAATGTGGATCTCTTCCAGTCAGTTGGCCAAGTAGCTATTTTCCAAATCTCTTGACATAAGCATGTTAACACCTCCAGTGCTACATCTGTTTGTTGAAACATCTCTATTGCTATCCCATCAATTCCTTGAGCCTTGTGTTTTTCCAGTTCCTTCAAGGCAGGTTCCACTTTGACCTTCAATACCATTGGTTCCCCTTCATATGCACCCTCTTGAAATGGTTGGTCATCTACCAGTTCTTTTTTGTCTGATAACTCTGTGTATTTCTTACCTCTTCTTTTGATGTTTCCTAAATCATTTAATATTTTCCCTGTAGAATCTTTCATTGTTGCCACTCGAGGCTTGAATTTTTTTCTTCACTTCTTTAAGCTTGAGAAACATACAACATGTTCTTCCCTTTTGGTTTTCTCCCTCCAGCTCTTTGCACATATCATTATAATATTTTTTGTATGTTTTTGAGCTCCCTTTTGAAATCTTCTGTTTAGTTTTTTAATTTCATCATGTCTTCCTTTTAATTTAGCTGCTCCTTGGACATTCAAGGGCAAGTTCCAGTGTCTCTTTTGACATGTACTTTGGACTTGTCTTTTATTCTTGTCTTTTAAATAAACTTTTGCTTTCTTCTTAAATGATATATTTTGTGTCATGCCACAATGGTAGCAATGTGTAATATGACATTCTGGTATATTTCTACTATCACATCTGATCAAACCTATGATGCATTCTTTACACAGAAAATTGAAAATTTTTGTCCCACATGTTTATAAATTTTGGGGAACCCTCTGTACACACATTACACTTTTTTGTTCTTGTTTTTGTTTGTTTCATTCATGAGGGTAGATCTGCCATTCAGTGCCTTTTAGTGATAAACTTAACCAACTGTTTCAATTTTCAGATGCTGTTTATGTTTTCTCATTGTGTGTATGCATTCCAAAACCAATGACCCTTTTCAGATTTCAATTCTTGATTTCATCTCTCTATCACTTTTACTTGCAAACTAAAATTAAGGACTTTCCTATGTAGTAAATACACCATCAATACAACATCAACTGTATTAATATTTGATGGGTATATTCTTCCCCAGACCTTAATCTCCATGTTATGATAAGACCAGTTTTGAGTATTATTCACGAAAATTTAATCATGTAACTAAATTCTGCATCTTCATTTTTTCTTTCAGATAACAACTTCCTTGAATTTACAGTTCAAAAAGATGGTTTCATGAGAAATCAGCAGGCGACTTCTAGAATTAGGATGGTTTGAACAGTAGCAATTTAGTAAATTATCTTACCAAACACCCAAAACTCATTAAAATGTCATTTGTATATTTGTGAATAAAAGGAGAAATTCCTATTCTATGATTGTCAAACTATCTTCTCTGAGATGCTGAATCACATTGATCAGGTGGTTGTAGCTTTCAGTCAGACAATAGTAGGGGTTTTAAATCTAGAGTACTAAAGTAGTTGATACTAGGGGGGGAGAAATGTTCAATATTAGAGACCGACTAAGAAAATAATAGAATTTTAAAGTGCATGTCTCCATTTAATATATTTCATTGCTAACAAGTGCAAAAGGAAAATTCAAATCAAATTTGAACATTGAAAAACACTTACATGCAAATGTTACCCTAAGAGGAACATTTAAGAATGCTTGAGTAAACTGAGGAAAATGTTAGGAAAAATAACTTATTAGGAGCTATTAGGAGCCAGATGGCAAATGACCTCATTGGCACTCCTAATTTCTGATGTGTTAACATCATTACTAGGTGGTGGTTTGTGTTTATTATCTGCAAAATAGAATTTCTACTTTAATAATATGTGAGATTGCTTTATTAATTAAAGACCTCAGAAATAAGTTAAATGTTTTGAAAGATCTAATATGAATTTATGACCTTATAATATGAACCATTTTAATGTTATTTTAAACATATGTGTGACCAATAAAGATAATGATTCATTTCAAACTATCAACAACCTTTCAATAAGGAATGCAACAGAGTTTAACTTTTAATTTTTAGTCATAATGTGTCATTCCTAATCTGGGACATCAAAATCAGAGGATCATTTTGCATAAACTAATTCATAGTATAATCTACTGTATTATAAAATTGATTTTCATATTTTACTAATGTTGTTGTTGTTAGGTGCCGTCGAGTCGGTATCCGACTCATAGCGACCCTCTGTACAACAGGGGAAACACTATTGTCAGTGCTTCTCTGCTGTGCATAGGGTTTTCAATGGCAGATTGATTTTTGGGAGGGGGTTTCCAGGTCCTTCTCCCAAGCCTACAGCTTCTGGTGTTCCCAGGTGGTCTCCCATCTAAGTACTAACCAGGCCCGACCCTGCTTAGCTTCCTAGATCTGACGGGATCGGATGCCACAGGGCTACAGCTGCAGGCCCATTTTACTAATAGAACTCAATAAATTAGTGATCATTTTAGGAAACCTTCTGCATTACTTAAATATAGTTTCAAATTACGTGCTATGAAATATCTACTTTTATTATCTTTTTGTTGCAAAAATAGAAGGATGTGGAAATCCGCTCCCCAGGCAATCCTGAAACAATGAGCCATTGAAAACCCTATGATGGTCACTATGAGTTGGACATGACTCAACAGCACCTAACAACAACAACAAAAGATATATTAAAGTCCCAACTCTCAATATCTTACAGAGTGATGTTATTTGGAAATTAAGTCAAGAAGAAGTGCAACCAGATTGTTCCTTGGAAGCAAGTGTGACTAGATTGTGACTTAGGTAGTTTGGACATGTTGTCAGGAGGGACCAATTCCTGGAGAAGTACATGATATTTGGGAGAGTGGCAAGTCAACAAAAAAATAAGGAAGACCGTCAATTAGATGATTGAGACTGTAGCTGCAACAATGGGCTTAACATAAAAAAAAAGATCATATGCATGATGCATTTTCTAGTAAGTGTTTCATTCTGTTATACCTAGGGTCACAATGAGTTGTACCCGACTTAACAGCACCTAACAACAATGACAAAAAGGAGATTCCTGCTTGAACAGGGTTGATTTCTAAGCAAATATTAGTCGTGGCTTTAAAAGCAAAAGAAAACTTCATGTGAAGATACAGAATCACATAGGGAGAAAGAACACCATATAACTGTGGAGGCAGAGATTGAAGTGCACAGATGAAAACCATAGAATGCCAAGAATTTCCAGTAAACTGGAAAAGGTAAGAGGCCACGAGGGTCATATCTTATAAGCTTGGAGGGTATGTAGCTGTACCAACACCTTGATTTTATATTCCTTGCCTATAGAACGTGAGGCAACAAATTACTGTTGTGTTAAGTAATCCAGTTTGTGCAAATTTGTTAGGAAACCAATGCATTATCTCATAGTGCTTTCATAATGATTAAACTAAATAATACATGATAAGCATGTACCACAGAGTGTCTCATAAAAGTGTTCTTATAAATATTAGATATTGTCATTATTATTTTTAACTTTTACCCTTACAAAGACCAAACCCTTTTTTCTATGACTTTTCCACTTCAGCTGTGAAAGCTAGCATTTCTTTCATAGATGTGATACAAGGGTCAAAATAGCCATGTTGCAAAAATTATGAGTTACTTGTAAATCATTTATATCTAATTAGAAAAATCTCAAAATATTTAAGCCCTTCCTGCTCAAAGTGGATTGTCATTATACTTCATAGTAATACATATTAAGAATTTCTAGTTTATCTTTAAAATACTTCATATTTTAGCTTTAATCTAAGTGCTGGCTGTAGATAAGAGCTGAAGCAAGATGGAAAAGTGTAGACATTTTTCCTAATAAAATCCCTTGGCACTGTTATGGGATTTGCTGCTCTGTTTGTTTCTCTAATAGCTATTGTAACCCATTGCTTTTGTCTTTGCTTAGCCATTCCCTCAGAAGATCCAGTGCTGAGCAGCTAATATTGGAGCATAGCGGGTACAGAAATAAGCAGAGTATCAGAGATGAGTCAGTATAGAGAAGTAGAAGACCAAAGATGTGCAATTATAAAAATGTGGATCTGACAATCAAAATATAAGAGTAATGTTTCAATGAAAGCAAAATTTCGAGTCTAGGAGAAAGAAAAATAGATATTCTATTTTCACTTCTAAGGATGTATCTGTAACATCAGTCATGGAACTAGTTGAGATAAAGGAAATAAGTTGAAAATACCACTTAATTCATAGTAGGATAAAATAGAAGAACCCATCTAGGGCTAAAATTACTCCCTGGGAGTGAGTTAAGCACAGAGGGAGGCTGCCAAAAGAAGTTTGCAGAGACAAGTATGAAATAGATTTGTCCTATTGTGACATTGTGGCTGGGCTTGAGGATTAATGGTACCATAGGTTAGGTTTTTTGGGCATCTGTACAGCTGAGAATGCTGCTGAGCCAGAAAGGGGAAACCAGTTCCCATACTTCATGGACCTGAATCCTACTCATAACCTCAAATGAGGCTGGAAGAAGAGACTTCCTTAATGTCTGCTTAAAAAAGGCTGGCCACTGGTAGCATGATTTTAAGTAGTGAGACCAGGAACAAAAACAAAAACAAAAACAAAAACAGCTGACAAACCATAGACCTCCAAACTAAGAGACAGGAGATAATACATCCATTTGTTTACAACTGCCAAGTTTGTGGTGTTTTGTTAAAGAAGCAAGAGAAAATGAATATACTTTATATTCTGCATGATCCAATTTAAATCAAATATTTATTTTAAAATATGAAAATTAGAAAAAGTTCTATATTATCCTTGCTCATCTCTTTCTTATGTATGTATGTATGTACGTATGTATGTTTGAATGTATTTATTTGCTGTTCATGGGGGTTGAACCCTAGGTCTTGCATGTACCTTGTAAGTGATTTACCACTGGTTTGTACCCCAGCACACTTTTAATTTTTTTATTTGGAGATAGGGTCCCAACTTTGGCCTTGAAATTGTAATCGACTATGCTGCAGCCTCCAGAGTCACTGAGATTAAAAGTGCATACCTCCATTCCCTTTACCAAGTGTCTGTTGGCTTGTCATTCTGTGGGGGCTTGTGTGTTGCTACAATACTGAAAACTATGCCACATGTATTTCAGATACTAGCAAGGCCATCCATCATGGATTTCAGCTAAGTTTCCAGACAGGATCCAGAAGGATCCAGCAGCCCACTCCCAAAACAATTAGCTATTGAGAACCCTATGAATAGCAGAGAAGTACTGACAAATATGGTACCAGAAAATGAGTCCCTCAGATGGGAAGACATGCAAGAAACCATTGGGGAAGAATTGCTACATCAAAGTAGAGCTGACTTTATTGAAAGGAATGGAGTAAAGCCTCTAGGACCTCCTTTTGCTGATGTGGCACAACTCAAAATGAGAAGAAACTGGCTGCAATAATGGGCTCAAACATAAACAGATGCTGTGCATGGCAGTGTTGGGTAGTGTTTCCTTCTGTTGTACTTTTAGGGTCACTATGAGTCAGATCCAATCAAGAGCACATAAGAAGAACCCCCATGCTGGGCTTCAAGACTTTATTTCCAATAGATATTATTTTCTGAATTAGTAGTGCTAGTCCTATGTAAGCATGGAACAGTCTAACCAACCTTCTGAAATATGCTTTAGTACATCAAAAGAATATTTGGATGAAAATAATTTCATTAAAATGACAAAATTATTCAATTAATAAATGTTCTTAACCCACTCCAAGAATGATTGTTATCCAAAAGACTAAAGATAAAAGCTGACAAAGATGTGGAAAAAGAGAAGACTTGCACATTGTTTGTGGAAATGTAAATTAGTACAACCAATATGGAAAATGGTAGAAAAGATTTTTAAATCTAAAAATATAACTACTATATGATTCAATAATCCTATTACTGGATTATAATCTTAGAAGAAATTATATTAATCTATGGAAGTGACATCTGCACTCCCACGTTTGTTGTAGCTCTGCTTATAGTTACCAATAAATGGAAAGAACCTATGTGCACATAAGTGGATAAGAAAATATTAAAATATACAATGAAATATTATTCTGCCATAAATTGAATAAAATCCTGTCTTTGTGACAAAACAGATAAGTTGGAGATCATTAAGTGAAATAAGCCAGACACAGAAGTATAAGTACCACATTGTCTTATGGGTGGAATCTAAAAAAGTGAATATAGAGGTTGCTCAGCACAGTGGCTCACATCTGTAATCACAGAGACTTGGAAGGCAGAGCCAGAAGATTGCAAGTTTGAGGCAAGAGATAACCTACATAAATTAGTGAGAAAATCCTGTCTCAAGATAAAAAGTAAAAAATAGACTGGGAATGCAGCATAGTGGTAAAGCACTTGCAAACTATGTTTGAGGCCCAGGGTTCAACCCCGAAGTACAACAAAGAAAGAAAAAAAGAATCATAGAAGTTGAGAGTAGAATGGTTGTTACCAGAGTCTGAGGAGAACAGGGTGGAAGGATGGTTGGGAAAAGGTTGACAAATGAGTATTAACTTACAGTTGTCTAGTAACAAAAATTTCTGGTGTGCTATTCCATAGCAGGGTGACTAAAGATAACAATAATATACTATATATTTGAAAAACCTAAAATAACGGATTTTGAATATTTTCACCAGAAGGAACTTGTATGTGTTTAAGGAGATACATAGGTTTTACCTGGTTTAAACACCACACAATGTAAACTTGTATGAAAACATCACATTGTACTCTATTAATATGCATAATTTCTTATATATCAGTGAAAAACAAATTTAATTTTAAAAATCAAATAAAACTAAATATGCTTACTTGCTTTTTGAATTTACTAAATTTTCTCTTTTTTAAAAACTATTTAATATGACAAAGTTCTGTCTGAGAAACTGCTAACTGTTAACTCTCCCAAATTATCTTTTACCAGTTAGTTTTGACCTTCATTATTTTCCATTTAGTATTAGTTGTATCAGACCTGTATTGAGGGCACCTAACAACAACAACAACAAGGCAGATATTTAGAAATGCCCTGGTATGGTGGATCTCCAAATTTATCCAGAGATAAATCAATATTAAGAGATTAAGAATTCGTATAATTTTAGAGATTTATTAGTAAATGACATGCTAAGCTAATGTTAGTGAACACATAGCATGATTTTAATAGCTAATATTTAAAGACAATAAAATGATAAAACAGAGTCTTTGGAAGAATGATGTATTTTAAATACATAAGTTGGTATGATATTTAATTGGATTTAGATTTGTAACTTCCTAAGAGGTAGAGCAAAGCCAGCAACTTTTATAACCCTTTGGAATTAGAACATAATTTCAATGATTATGTTTTATAAATATAAAAATTTTTATAAAATATTTTACCACCTTTGTTTTCTGTTTTATGTATCTGACATACACAATTAGCCCTTTTGCTAAGAGGAAATAGCTTTCAATGCAATTTGTTAAATTAAAAATTCAACATTAAATGAAATGCCACACAATAACAGGATTTTTCACCTTTTAAAGTATGTGAGAATCTTCCATTAATTAAAAATTAAATTTCTTTATTTGGGGACTGGAGGGACACAGATGAATAAGCATAAATGTATCTAAAAGTAAAACTTTTTACATAGACATTATGCATGTACTTTTATTTTTTCACTATCAAAGATAAAGTTCTCCTATGTATGATTTGATATTTTTATACATGATAAATATATGATTTCTTTTGTACTTAACTTATAAAAATATTTATGATTTCAAATTATACATGTTTATCCCCTTTTACTTAAGAGTTATTTATGGGAATAATTCTTAAATTATAAAGAAAAATAACTATGACCTGCCAACTTTGATGAAATAAAATTGCGTCTTTTTTTGAATTGTGTACCATGTTTAAAGATTATCTACTCAATCACAATTTGTGACATTTCTAGTCTTATGTTTGTATAAACTTCTAATTTACCATTAGGTTTCTGATTTGTAACAACACATTATACATTAGAATGGACTGTATTTAAACCTATTTGAATGCAATTTAGAGTAACACTTTGAAATAATATTTAGATTGTTTAAGCTATACTTTTAACATGTTCATAAGCAACAGTCCCTACAGTCCTCTTCCGTGACAAGACCAAAGAACCTGGTTGATGCTAATCTAGAAGGACATTCATAGCTCATGAAAGAATCATCACTGCTAATCAAATCAGAGAGAAAACCCACCACTCTGCACCACTGGAGACATTTCACTTACTGAATATTTCATAAGAAGGGGGCTTGAGCTGAGGTTGAAAGTCTCAACAGCTTTAGATTGCGTGCAAATATTTACTTCAACATTCTAGCACAGTCCAACTGGCGTGCGGTAACAGCACCAGTGAGCCTGGAGTGATCCTTATAAATTATGGTAATTACTAGTGACATGATTCTTGCTAGGTCACAGCAGCTTGCCTTGGTCCCTCTTGCTTTGCCAGCAATTCCCCTACTTGCATGATTAAATGGGCAGGGTGCCACTGGAAACCGGATACAAACACAATGACAAATGTCTGTTTTGACTACTTAAAACTGAACTCAGTTGTTGAGTTGCAGAAACATCAAAACACAATCAAGGACTGATACCAACCCCTGAGTCAGGAGAATTGGCTTGGTTGTAGGACTTGAAAGCCGTGGAAAAAGTTACATCAGTGTGTCCAATTTGCAATATCAATTTTTCTTTACACTGATGCCCAGCACCCTACCACATTTTTCTTCACATTTAATTAACATTTTTTTGCCTCTACATACATACAGAAAAAATGCTCAAAGATTCAAAGAAAACAAAAGGATCATTTTCTGTTGTTTGAAGAGATAATTTTGGCAGTGTTTTGATCAGTACTTGAATTGCTAGATGAAACCAAAAATTAAAATATCACAAGTTAAATAGGAATGAAGTACCATAACTTAGAACAATTATAAATCTTATAAGAAATTTATTTGCATAAATATTATCCAACCAGTCCATATTTCATGGGTAAACTTCAACAACAACTCTCCTTAATATTATCTCATATTTCTTTTCTTTTCTTTTCTTTTCTTTTCTTTTCTTTTCTTTTCTTTCTTTTTCTGTAGTAATTTGAACTCAGGGCTGTTCACATGCTAGGAGGTAAGTGCTATATTGATGAACAGCATTCTCAGCCACTTATTTATTTATTATTTTGAGATAAGATCTCAAGTTTGCACAGGCTGCCTCTAGACTCAAAGTTTGGTCACCATTTCTTAGCCTTCCGAGTCATGGGGATTATAGGTGTATACCATGATTCTGGGCTTACTTTATCATATTTCACTAATTCCTTTTAGAATTAATCAAGGTGATTTTCCTTTGTTCTGAGAGTTGTTGTTAGATGCTGTTGAGTTGGGTTTGACTCATAGTAATCCTATGTACAACAGAATGAAACACTCCCTACCACTGTGCCACATCCACCACTATGTCAGTTCTTCTCTGCTATTCATAGAGCTTTCAATGGATAAATGTTTTGAGATTGTTTTGGGAGTACCAACTAAAAATTATCTGTAGATTCTTTTACTGTTTACACAAGTCAAGCGGAGTTCATTTTAACACTTGCATATAGCTTAGTGTTACTTTAAGTTTTACTTTAAGTTACTTAGTGTACTTTAAGTTTTTTTATATGGTTCCCAGTCTAGGAATAGGCTTTCTACTATAAGTAGGAAAAAGGAATGATGAGTTAATGGTACAAAGAAAAGGAAATAATGTAGCAAATGTTTTACTGCTTTAAATACTATAGGTATAATAAATAGGAGAAGTTAACAAAGTGAGTAAAATAAAAATTCTCCTTAATTTTGATACATATAAAATCCCCCACAGATATATAAATGGAAATGTTATTTGGTTGTTTCCATTGTTATCCAGTTAATCAAAATGATAATAGAAACTAGAGATTGTCGGGGTTTTAGCTCTAGCCCGGCGTCAGGAAAGAAGGACCTCGGGAGACCTTCAGATGGTTGGAGAAGGACAGGGAAGGTTTATTGGGGTGCTCCCCTGCTGGAGAGCAAGGAGCAAGCAGCCCCTATAGAGCAAGGCTCTATCCCTTTAAGTGCTGGCTCTAGGCCTGCAGCATGGAATGCTGCAGGCTAAGTGCTGGTACAGCTCAGCCTCAAAGGCACAGCCACAGCCGCTGGTGTTCAGTTGAGGTCCCATGGTCTTGACTCTCGCAGCTCGCCTTCTTTACCCCCCTCCTTCCCAAGCATGGGAGGAGTTGGGAGGCTCTTCGTGGCTTGCTAGATACCTTCGGCTCTTCAGGGCCCCTGGGCTTGATCTCACTGGCTTGCTAGATGGTCTTACTGGAGTAGGGAGCGCTGGTCCAGGTGATAAGGTTCAGGAGATGGTCAGAGAGGTGAGGATCAAAGGAGTGATATGGGGTCCAGGAGCCCTGCTTTCATAGGGTCCTGGAGGGGTCACATGGTGGGGTTCAGCCAATCGGGGCACACAGCTGGCAGGTACAGGGGGCAAACGGACATAACTGCCAGGTGGAGACAGTTATTACCTGCACAGCGGTGAGGGGAGCCAATCAAAATTATGGTGGTTGAGGCTGGTCAAGCTGGCCGGGGGCCATCTTTGCTCACTCGATGGGAGGGGCTGTTTTGAGTGAGTGAGATGAGCCCTGGGGTCAACTAGGGGTCAGCCCCTCAAACTGTCATGAGGGACCCTAGCTGGGAAATATTATTTTAAAAATCCCCAACAAGAGATGATAATAAAATTGAAAATTAATTAGAGGAAATATAAAAATCAAGCCATCAAATTTAAGGTATATTAAGTTAATAAGAATGGATTTATAAATTAAAACAAACATTTTAGGTGCATATGGGAAATCTAATACTACAGTGATATTTTTCCATTCTTGAATATGAGGTATGAATCAAATTGGTGGGATTGTGTAAGCTAAAAGTAAGCAAAATATTGCTTTGTGACTTTATGAAGTACAGCAAGACAAGGCTCCCAATGAGAGTCATTACGCCTAGTATATAAAATTATTTAAAATTTCATTTATTGACATGATTAGAGTTTCTAAGGGATCAGAAATTCAACAGTATAGATCCATTAGATGAAGAAAACTGAGGATTACATTGTATCTATTGAATATGGAGCAGAGTCTGATGTTAGAAATTTACATGAGCAATAAAACAATCCACCCTATTGTGTGTTCTCTTGCCATTGGGAAATCAAAGGTTTGATGGCAACTTTTCAGGAAATAAGTGGTAGGAACATTTTATATGGTAAGTAGATTCTTCCATTCCAGTATCTCTAAGACATTTTGGAGATCCTCTTTTTAAAAATATGCCAGGAAATTTATGTCATTTTACTGCAGTTGGCATAGGCCAACTTTTGGTTCAGATTCCATTCAGCCAACAATCAGAGTCATCTTCAGCCCATTAAACGAGTGTTTGAATATAGAATTTTTCTTATACTCATCCATATCAATATATTCAGCTTAGTACAATTTTAGTCAGCAGCCATAGCACTCCGACATTCGAACTCGCCTGGTTTTGGAAGCTAAGCAGGGTCTACCTGGTTAGGCCTTGGATAGGAGACCACCTGGGAATACCAGGTGCTACAGGTTAGGGAGAAGGACTTGGTAACTTACCCCAGAAACAATCAGCCATTGAAAATCCCATGAAGAGCGGTGAAGAACTGATACAGTGCCAGGCATGGCACAGTGTTGGGGAGTGTTTCATTCTGTTGTAAATATGGTCTCTATGAGTCAAACCCAACTTGACAGCACCTAACAACAACAACAACAGCAACAACAAAGTACAATTTTATGTTTCTTCTATTCTGATTACACACCCTTACATCCATTCTCAAGTATATCCTCCATTGTTATGGTTTGGATCAGAGATATATCCCAATGACCATATACTAAAGACTTGTTTGCCCACCTATGGCATTCTTAGGAGGTAGTGCAACTTTTAGGTGGAGCCTAGTGGAAGGAAGTGATGTCACTGGGAAACATGCCCTTGAAGAGAATATTAGGACCTTAGCCTGTCATCTCTCTGGCCACCAAGATTTGAGCAATTTCCTTTGCTATACATGTCCACCTTACAATACTGACTTGGTACAGGCCTGAAGGAAACAGGATTAACCATATGTCTTCATTTGAATACAAAATGTTCCCTAAAGATCATATGTTTGAACATTAGGTCCCCTAGCTCGTAGTGCTGTTTGTGGAGGCTATGGAACTTTGTGAGGTAGGACTCTAGCTTTGCAGAACAGGTTCCCTGCTAATGGAGGGGGCATCACATTCAAGGTTTTACCCAGATCCATGGTTCTGATCAGTCTCTGCTTCCTGATCATCAAGATGTGAAGTTCTTTGCTACAGGCCCGGCCACACCTGCCTTGCTCCCATGCCCTTTACCTCTATGGACAAGAATCCTCTAACTCTGTTATTATATTTCCCTCATTAAGTTGCTTTTGTTCGTTACTCTGCCATAGCAATGCACCAGCTAATACACCAACCATGGCCAGAGATCTCTGAAAGTATTAGACAAAATATATCTTTTCTCTTTTCAAGTTTTTTGAAACAGGCATTTTGTCACAGCGATAGTATATTCAATTTAGAAAGCACTTTGCAATTCTTTTGTTATGCACTACCCCTTCTTATAGATCACATATTGTAACTTACTTTACAAGATTTTCGGGATTTTTGTTTGATTATAGATGTAGAGGCAATGAAATGTGAAGATATTTTTATTACTTATTATTATTATAATTATTATGTTCATCATTTCCTTTAAGGTAATGACTTATAGCATAGGATCTTACAGATTCCACAGGGTAGGGAAAATTTCTTCAGCCAAAGAAGAAGGAAAGTTTCTAGTAGAAAATGAAGATAATTGAAAGTGATGCTTTCTTTACCTCCAATGTCGTATGATTTTAATGTGTTCCCACCCTAATTTTCAAAGTTTTAACTTTTAAGATAAAAGACTGTGTGAAATTGAGGAATCAGTTTTCTTTGTAAGTCACCTACCAATGCTTCAGACTTGGTTTTCAGAAATACTGTATGTTCTTGAATCTATTCTATATCCTTTCAACAATTTCAGGGGCTTAAAAATCAGATGCAGATTAGAATGGCTTCAGGATTGGATTCAAGTGGGGAGCAATATTTGCTCTAAACTATTGAAAGGGTGCAGATGAGATTCAATAATATGCCATCCTTAATAAATAGGAAGTAGAGATTATGTCTTGATAGTTTAGTTATTTGTTTTTATAGTCAGTTATAGAAGCTTTTACGTTTCATACTACATATCTTAAATTCTAAGTTAAAACATATTTTTCTTTCCTTAAATTATTTTTTATACTTGGAGATCACTAAACAGCTGCATTATACTTTCTAATTTTAATAAATTTTTATTGAGGCAGAAAATTCTTCATCAGCTAATGCCTTGCCTTCTATATGCACTGAATTAATTAATTGTGTAATTAATTAATTTCAATTCTGAAACAATCAGCTCTTGAGAACCCTATAATGGTCACTATGAGTTGGACATGACTCTACAGAACCTAATAGCAACAACAAACATAGGTGATAATTTGAGTAACTTCTTTGTGGAGGATGACAGAAATAAGCACTATTGAAGAGCAGGCTCTGTTATACAACCATAGTCAAAGTGAGTGAGATAGGATTTTGCAAAACAAAATTGTATTGTTCTTAGGTACTGTCAAGTCAGGTCCTACTCATAGAGACCCTGTGTACAACAGAAGGAAACACTCACTGACACTGTGCACCAGCACTATCAGTGCTTCCCTGTTATTCATGGGTTTTTAAATGGCTGATTGTTTTCAAGATTGCTTTGGGAGTGTATTGCCATGTCCGTCTCCCAAAACAAAATTAATTAGACTAAGTCCTCAACATGTTCCAAAAGTAAACTATTTCCAGCCAATCTCAAGCCAGCTTCAGGCTGCTCCAGTAACCACTTATAAATACCAAGAACCCAGGCCCCAGTGCAGAACAGCAATATCTTTCTGTTCTGCCCACTGTCCTCTTGTAGTGTTCTAATAAACCTGTTTTCTAAGGTCCAGTAAATTATTTTCCCACCCATGACCTGGCCACACTACAACCCTCCACATTAATGGCCCAAACCTACTACCTACTACATTCTTTGGCCACACATTATATGGATTACCAATGTTCTTTTCTCACTGAAAATATGGTTATTAGTGCTTTTAATATAATTGTATTGGAGAACTAATTTCACACATCTCAGAGCCCATTCTTAAGTTTCTTTTCATTTGAAATCACTTCTAGTAACCATTTTATTTTTTTCAGGGTTTATCATAGAAACCAAAAACAGAAAACTAGAAGAGAGGACTATGTTTATAATCTCCCTACACAAGAAAGACAATAGCATTCTTCTAATATAAATCTCATTGATTTCTCTAAAATATATAAACTTCTAGGAGTGCTGATGGCAAAGGTGGAATGCTTTATGGTAACTCAAAAAACACTTAAGGACATAGCCTAGGACCAACTCACCACGGTCATCTTTTGCCACTAAATTTTTTGTTTTCTGTGATCAGCTTTTAGGATAGAGTAAGTAACATTTTGTGATAATAACAGAGATTCTTTTTCTACTTTTCATGTAGTAGTGCATTCTCTCTTGACCCACTAGACCTAGGATAACAGATTATATAACAACAAACATCTTCATATTCAGTTTCAAACAGCCTCTTGAGTCTTGTAATGGAAGTAATCACCTTAAAATAGTGGCTTTTGCTTATAAGAGCTAGTTTTATTTATTTAAAGTTTTCGTGTTGGTGATGATGGTTGTATGAACTTTTGTATGTGTATGTGAAAAGATTAATAATGAGCCTGGCATGGTGGTGCACACCTGTAATCTGAGCAGCTTGGGAGGTAGAAGCAGGAGGATCACAAGTTCAAGACCAGAAGCAGTCTGTGTAATTTAGCAAGACCCTGTCTCAAAAAAGTTAAAAAAAAAAAGGGCTGGGGGTGCAGCACAGTGGTCCAGCACTTGCACAGCATGCAAGTGCAAGTGTGATGCCCTGGGTTCAGCCCCCAGTACTGAAATATACATATACATATATATATATGAATTATATGCTGAGAGCTTTGGATAACTTCTTAGCTTACTCAGACACTGTAACCAGTTTAAATATTTGGATTTAATATCTACTACAAGGAAAGCCTCTAACCATGCCCTAGGGATGATCTTGTTCAATATTTATATTAATGGCATACAAAATACATAGCATATATGGCAGTAAGATAAACAGACGGCATAGAACAGATGCAGCTAGGGTAGGCAAAAACACTTTGGTGACAGCATAAATAACAAGCAATAGAAGCAAACAAAACAACAAAAACACAACAATCCAAAATATTTCTCAGATGTGAGGAAAGATAAGCAATAATAATAATATTACTTTCTACAGGGATAAATGTAAGCTTTGGCACTTTATTTTTAATGGTGCATTGAATATGTAAAGAATTATTTTTAATGAAATTGAAACAGTTCTGTGAGAAATAGGTATTGATCCTTTTGGATGACTTAATAATCCTACATACCTGTTTTTAATTATTTGTCTGAATTTACAGGAAAAAATAACCAGGATTTGACTTGGTTCTCACAGCCATCTAACAAATAGAATATAACATCTTTGTGTCTTCTGCTAATAATCTCCTTATAAGGGTCCTAATATCCATGAAGTTCTATTTATAATTATATATAAGACTGCTCTTAATTGACCTTTTTAACTCTAGGTTGTTCCCTCAGAATCAGAGATGTGTTATTCATTGGGTCACTTCTTCTTCTTCTTCTTCTTTTTTTTTTTTTGTCTGTTTAGATTAATATAAAATGCAGGGCTAACTGCTTTACAATTATTATGAGAAAAACCAAAGCTGATTTCTTTGTTGTTTTCTATCCAATATTACTTTTTGAATACATAATAGTTGCTTATGTCAAAATATTTACTATGGAAAAATACTACAACTGGTGATTTATAAATAGTAGAAATTTAAATCTCACTTTGGAGGCTGGAAAGTCTAAGATCACAGGATCGACCTGCTCCTGATTTGTGAAAGCCATTCCCTGGTTAATGTCTGTTTTTTCTTTATGTCCTCATCTGGCAGAAGGGAAGAGGGAGCCCTCTGGCTTCTCTTTTTTAATGAAGCAAATTTGGAGTTTATTAATTAAAAAATCAATATATTTTAAAATATGAGTGTTAAGAAAGAGAAGAGAGAGAAAAGAAAGGGATGGAGGGAAGTAGAGAGAGAGGGAGAGAGAGAGAGAGAGAGAGAGAGAGAGAAATGGATGGGTTCTGTTTTATAAGGACACTAATGTGTTCTGCTCATGACCTAATCACATAAAAAGGCCCTATCTTCTAATATTAACATCATCACCTTGGGCATGACCTTTTTGATACATGAATTTTGAAGTGGACACAAATATTCCGACTACTGCACTAATCAAAAGCATTTACAAACCGATCTCAGGTCTTTAAAAAATTTTTTTTGACTTTTGTTTTAATTTTAAGAAGGTGATATATACATTAAGTTGGAAATTTTCTTAAACAATTCCATAACTCATGTTTTCCTGCATGTGTGTTTGTGTGTGTGTGTGTGTTTGCGTGTGTGTTTGCGTGTGTGTATACTTGTTTCTCATTTTAGGTGAAAGGATAACAAACAAAACAAAAAGAACTTTCCCACACGTGATGTGTTTTCTTATACAATTTATAAAGAAGTAGTTAGAATTGGACATCTCCTCTTTTCCTTTTCATTCCATGTTCTGACCTATGTGAATACATCATTTTTCTAGGACTATTGAAAAAGATGCAAAATACAACAAATGTTTGGTCCCTAGCTACCCTCCTTTTGTCAATGTCAAGGAAATTTAGAAAACAATTCCCTTCAACAGAGAAGTTATTTAAAAATAATGCTAACCTTATAGAATATGAAATCAGAATAGTCAATTGGACATTTCCTGAGGCTGGTAGCTTGTTATTATCAACCAGGACAATTTTAAAATCCAAGAGTCTACATTACACATACCAGCACTTATGCACATATATTACAGATGTAATATTCTCCCATGTAGAGGTTTACAATAAAACCATAAATTCTAATTTCACTCAATTTGTATGAAAAATAACATATATTCCATGCACTTACACTATCAGACCATATAAATCTTAAAAATGTTTACTGAAAAAAATGGAAGACATGAAGTATATACAAATAATATATGAAAACTGCATTTTTTCATAGATGCTTTCTATCTTTCTCTCTGCTTTTTCATGCCAAATAAATATGCAGTTTTGGAAATGTGGTATATCAAATCCACTTGCCTCCAAGTAGTTTAAGGAATTTTCCCCAAGGGAATAAGTACCATGGTCAATTCCATGTTTTTTCCTTTGGTTTGTTTTGTTGTGTTGTGTTACAGAAGAGTTAAAATCAGGGAGTCAAGCATGCTTTTGTACCATACTCTCAAAACATTTTTTTTTTTTTACTTTGTGCTTTAAGACACAGTCTCTCTAAGTTATGAAAGCTGCCTCTGGCCTCAAACATGAGATCCTCCTGCCTCCACCTCTCAAGTGTGTCACTATGTCTGGCTCCAAATCTGCAGAATTAAAAGAGCAATAATTTATTCTGAATGCTAGAAACCCTAATACTCCTTCCAAGAATTAGTAATAATTATTGTTGCTCATTATAAATATATACAATATTCTGCTAGTCACTACGATGTATCATTTATAAGTCTACCACTTATGAGTCATTTAGCAAGTGAGAAAATGTCCTCTGCATTTACTTGTAGCAGGAGATACCAACTAACTGTATTACTGAAGCCAAAATAATTGGTATAATAATACACAATAAATTATTTGCACCCGTTAGTTGCAATGCAAACCTTTTGACCCTTGATCAACTTTCATGTATTTGAAAACTTTCATGACCCTCTTAGTTTTCATTTTCTTCAATCTAAAGCAAATTCCTTCCAGCATCCCTTGTGTTACTAGATTTCCTTATCTTTGTAAATTTTAGACATGCATCTCTGTATGATCTGTTATTCCCAATACCTTGCTCAAAATTTGCGTTCTGGAATGTAAGTCTAATGTGCTGAAGAACTGAAGAACAAGCTGGATTCATTGACTACCTTATTATTCTTTGTCTGATCATTTCAATTTTGGTCCAAATTAGGCATCTACTGTCATACCTATTGTGATATTGTACCTAGGAACTTAAGATGATCTTGATATGAATTGGTATTAACTTAGATTTCTGTTATATACCAAACTCTGTATGGCATTCAGTTGATTTCTAACTGAATAGAACATTTTATATTTAGCATAGTTAAGTTTTATATTGTTGATTGTTAAGCCAAGCTTGTCATTATATATTTTCTTTTTTGTTATTTTAGCATCATGACTTGAAGTTTTTATAAAAAATTACTTTTCATTTTGTGTATGTGTGTATATATACATATATATATATATATATATATATATATATATATATATATATATATATATATATATGCAGTGTTCTTGTTGTTGCTGCTGTTAGGTGCCGTCCAGTCGTATCTGACTCATAGTGACCCTCATAGGGTTTTCAATGGCTCATTGTTTTGGAATTGCCTTGGGAGTGGCTTGACCTGTCCTTCTCCCACATATACAGTGTAGAGGTTGATAATTTAATATACACATGTAATATGAAATAATAATTACAATCAAGATTATTACTAATAATCCATCAAGTCACATATTTACTATTGTGTGTGTATGTGTGGTGAGAGTTTTTAGGATCTACAATTTGCAAGTATAAATTACAATATTGTTACATATGGCCTCCATGTCATAGAGCTCCAAACCTTATTCCTCTTTTATAATTGAAACTTTGTATACCTTAACCAGTTGTTTCCTATTTTGTCCCTCCTTTAGGCCCCGGTAACTACCATTTTTCACTCTACACTTATGAATTTTATTATTTTAGATTTTATGTGTAATAGCATTCATAAATTTGCCTTTTTATATCTGGCTTATTTCATTTTAATACCTTATGGATCCATCCAAGTTTTCATAAACAGCAGAATTTTTTCTTTGTTTTACTATTTTGTTAGCATATATTAATTGTACAGTGTAATGAGTTTAATTATGGCATTTTGATACATGCATATACTGTATTTTGATCAGATTCAGTCTTGTAGTACCCTTTCTTATCTCTCCCTTTTCCCATTTCCCCTTCCGTATCCCCAATAGTCCCCCACTTATTTTTATGTACTTTTCTCCCACAAAATTCCACATGATAGAGAAAACATGTGAAACTTGTCTGAGAGATAGGTTTATATACTTTAACACGATGATCTACAGTGCAATTCATTTTTCCTGCAAATGACAAAATTTTGTTCTTTTTATGGCTGAATAAAACTCCATGGTGTATACATACTGCATTTTCTTTACCCATTCATCATTTATGGGTACCAAGGTTGATTCAATGACTTGTCTATTGTGAACTGTGTAGCAAGGAACATGGGTGTGGAGGTATCACTATAGTAAGCTGATTTTGATTTCTTTGCATATATAACCAGGGGTGGGGTAGCTGGATCATGTGGTTCTATTTTTAATTCTTTGAGGAGCCTCCATACTGATTTTCATAGTGGCTGGACTAATTTACATTCCAACCAATGGTGTATAAAGGTTTATTTTTGCCCTGAATCTGCACCAGCATTTGTTGTTTGCTTTCTCAGTGAAAGGCACTTTAACTAGGATGTGATAAACTCTCAGTGTAGCTTTGATTTGCTTGTCTCTGATGGTGAAAAAATGTACAATTTTTTTTCATGTATTTTTTTTTTTGCCCATTTGTCTTTCTTCATTTGAAAAGTGTCTATTCAGTTCAGTTGCCCACTTATTTGGATTATTTGCTTTTTTGGTGCTTAACTTTTTTTTTTTTTTTTTCAGTACTGGGGGATTAAACCCAGGGCCTCTCACTTGCATAATTTGCAAGTGCCAAATCACTGAACTGTACTCTCAGCCAGTTTTTTAAATTTTTATTTTGAGACAAGACCTCACTAAATTACACAGACTGCCTTGGTCTCAAATTTGTGATCATTTTGCCTCTGCCTCCCGAATCGCTGTGATTACAGACAGACTTGAGCCATTTTGTCCAGAAGTGCTTAACATTTTTGTGTTCCTTGCATATACTGGATATTATCCCATCTCAAAGAGTATCTGGAAACTATTTCTCCCGTTTTATATGCTGGTGCTTCACTCTACTGATTTTTTTTCTGCTGTGCAGATTTTTAATTGATTGCAATTTCATTTGTTGATTATTGTTATTATTTCCTGAAGGGGGAGCATCTCCTATGCCTACATCTTAAAGTGTTTCCTCTATAATTTTCTGTAGTAGTTTCAAAGACTCAGGTCTTACATTAAGTTTTTAAATCTATTTTGAGTTGACTTTTTTTTATTACAGAGTGAGAGAGAGTGACTTAATTGTATTCTTGTATATATGGATATTCAGTTTTCTCAGCATCGCTTGTTAAAGGGGATGTCTTTTTTCTAATGTATGTGTTTGGGACTTTCATCAACAATTAGATGGCCGTAACTATGTTTGTTTATGTCTGAATCTTCTATCCTAATCCATTGGTTTACATGTCTGCCATTGTTGCCAGTTGTTGTTGTTAGGTGCCGTCGAGTCCATATCGGACTCATAGCGACCCTACGTGCAACAGGCGAAATGCTACTGCCAGTGCTTCTCTGCTATTCCTAGAGATTTCAGCGGTGGATTGATTTTTGGGAGTGGGTGGCCCGGTCCTTCTCCCAAATTGTGCCAGTATCATGGTTTTATTTTTACTAATGCGCTGTACTGTGTGTGGTTTGAAGTCAGGTATTATGATATCTGCAGCACCATTCTTTTTGTTCAGGACTTCTTTGGCTATTCAGAGTCTTGTGTTTCCATATGAATTTTAGGATTTTTTTTCTACTTCTGAGATGAGTATTCCACTATGTATATATGTCATATTTTATTTAGCCATGCTCTGTTAGTAGACACTTGAATATATTTTATGTTTTGGCTATTGTGGATAATGATGTAAGGAACATATGATTATAAATGTCCCTGCAAGATTCTGATTTCTTTCCCTTTATAAAAATATACTCAGAAATGGTATTGCTGTGTTATACAGTTGTTCTATTTTTAATTTTTTGAGGAACTCCCATACTCTTTTTCACAATAGTTGTATTTAATATTTTTACCAAGAGAGTACAAGTGTTCCCCTTTCTCCTTTCTCCATATGCTTGCCAGCCCTTGTTACTTTTTCTTGTAATAACAGCCTTCCTAACGTTTATGAGGAGATACAGCGATTTGCATTTTCCTGATGATTAGTGACGTAGAGCACCTTTTCACATAGTTGGTGGCCATTTGTGCTTTTGAATAGCTTCACAAATACTGGTATTCATTTGATTTTTATTTCTGAACAATATGTGTACTTTCTATAATTTTACAGTAGTCTCTGAGATTTTTAAAATAAAATCACATCTAAGCTTTATTATTTAATACTAGCTCTTTAACTAAAAATCTATCATATAGATTCTCTCAACATGGTTGATAATCAGTTCTTAAAACATATTATATTCAATTTTTTCATCATGGTTTAACAAAGATAGGAAAATAAACTTTTTACCTTATTTGACCTATGGAGTAATGATGACAAGGTTCATCTCGTGTACATTGTAAGCATTTAATGAGATGGACAATAAGGCACTTAATCCATAGAAAAATAAGCATTTATTGTATACAATATTATAAGTTTCATCTTTTCCCAAATCATTGAGTACAATATCATGGCACACATTTTGAAAATATTGGTGTAAGCTAGGCATGCCAGTACACATCTTTAATTCTAGCATTTAGGAGGCTGAACAGGGAGGATCCTGAGTTTGAGGCCAGTGTGGGCTACATAGAGAGGTTCAGGCCAGTCGGAGCTACATACTGAGGCCCTGACTCAAAATACAAAACAGAACAAAACAAAAATAAAAGGCTTAAATTCACACAAAGTCCATGTTGACCTAACTTTATTAACAATATGAATTAGTAAAAAGTTGGAAAAACCACATATAATAGCTGAAATGGAATTTAGTTGTTGACAAGTTTTATTGTTTTTGTATGATTACCTTTATAATATTGGTATTTTTTTTTAGAAAGGTGTTTGAAGTGGGCTAAAAATATCTACTATTTGCTGGTATATTTTCTTTAAATTATACAGAAGTTTATCATATTTCAATGATTCTGGAAGGTCTTGTACAATCTTTTTGAATGATGTTGTTAGGTGCCGTCGAGTCGGTATCCGACTCATAGTGACCCTCATAGGGTTTTCAATGGCTGACTGTTTCAGGATTGCCTTGGGAGTGGATTGCCAGGTCCTTCTCCCATTTTTGTGGTGCTGGGAATCGTTCAGTATGTAATTCATTGCTATGTCACCTTTTCAAATATAATGATAGAAACAAATGTACTCAATAGATGATTTACTTATAGAGCATACTTTTTGTCTATTTTCTATTGCTAATAACATGATGTCAGAGACTGGGTGAGTTATAGAGAAAAGTTTATTTTTGGCCACAGTTCTTGTCCAAGAGAAAATGCCATATCTGGTGACCCCATTCTTGGCTGAAAGAAATCTAAGGAAGTTCAGGCAACACATTTCAAGCAACATTGAGTGCTGTGGAAGTGTATCCTCTGGTTTCTCTTTTCTTAAAATGCCACAGTATTCAACCATGGGAGCTTAACTTGGACAACATTGTCTATTTCTAGTCATTTGGAATGAAAGAACTAAAAAATGCTTTTTTAAAAAATAAACTCCTTTAACAGAAACAGAAAAATAAACAAAAATAACAGGTCATTTTGTTTGATTTTTCTTGTGAACTTTTTATATTTTGAGAAATATTGAGCATCATTTAATTAACAAATATATTGTTCATTCATGTGTCAGACATTTGCCAAGTTCTTGATGTTTAAAATGTACCCCTCCATATACTATAACTTTTATAGCAGAAACTCTCAGATAAAATTTTTCAGAGGAAAATTCCTCCTCATAAATTTAGCAAAAATATAGATAATAACTATAAATTGTAAATTATTAAGTGTTCATTGCCAAGGATCCTGTAAGAGGAAATGCAAATAAAAAATAAAATCCCTTTTGAAAGTAAGAGACTGTGGGGAGTTCCTCTATTTCATTTCTTGGAGCATTTATTTTAGAAAATGTCTGATGGTAAGATCTTTGTCTCTTTGGAATATGAGAATGATTTTCTCAAGGAGTTATCTTTGAAGTGTAATCATCAGGGATGATCCTGTCCTTATTTCACACTTTTACTGGGAAGGTAGGAGCCTGACTTCCAAGGGTACCTTGCTCCACGTTTCAAGGTCACTTCCTCTCATGAAGAAAGATTATTTTTCATTTGAGTAAAGCTAATTAACTAATGCAAAGAATCACTCCAATGGCCAAGTAAATTCATAATGAGCTATGTGTGACAAAGGATTCTGTAAAATCCTCGCACTTGAGGACTAGGAATTGTTTTTTATGAGATCATAATTTTAATGGGTTGTATCTATGTTAAAGAGTGAGATTTCTTTCTATCTTTTCCATCTTTCACAGGTTACCCTGAAGGGCATGACATTTTGAATTAATGCTTATTCCATAAGAAAAGTTTCTTTCAGTTTTACATATTTCTCCAGTGTTCATATTATATGGTGCAATGAATTTCAGACACTAATAAAAGCTAGATCATTTCATATTCACTGGCTCTAAAAATATTCATTGTTAATTTGTTCTCTTTTTCTCTAGATATTAAAAAAGTCAATTATAATATAAAATTTTATGGAACTGTAATCATTTTAAATTTTTTGATATTAATTAGGAAATAACATGTCTGGATTATAGAAAAAAATTAATTTTCTGTCGTACTGTAAAGAAGTAGATAATATACCTTACAATTAGATTGCTGGTCATCATGTTAAAATTAAGCCTGTGCAAAATTTAAGGAAAAAATATATGTGTATACATAAAATGGAGGGAGAAGTACCTGACAATCCACTCGTAAAAAATAATCAACCTTTGAAAATCCTATGAGTATCAGAGAAGCACTGACAATAGTGTTTCACCTGTTGTATGTAGGGTGGCTGTGTGTCTGACTCGATGGTACCTAGCAGCAGCAACAATGTATAAAATGGAATCTTAGTATGATTTGTTTAAAGTAATCCATTTTATAATTTAATCATCCAAAAAACTCACTAGTAATAATTTGCATTTTCCATTTCATCCATTCTTAACATTAACTATTATTTTGCTAGTGAATTTCTGACAATATAATATACATAATTTTTGTATTTATTTTTGATTGAAATCCACTACAAATTCATGTTGGTCAGAAGCAAATTATAGACATTTGTTGGGAAATGTTGAATGAGGAAAAATATGCAGAAATTCTAAAAGTAGAGATATTTCTAACAATTTTGAATTTGCTTATTTGTAATTTTAAAATAATACATTTATAAATATTACTTGACTTTTGAGTACAGTATCGTTCATTCATTCGAAAATCATGTAACTTTTACCAGGGGATTGATAAATTATTTTAACTTATTTTAACTTAGATTCTTAACATATCATCCAAGGAAATATCTTAATATTCCTGATAACATCCATGTGGATTTTATTTTTATTCTTTATGCTATGATTTTTTCTACCAGTATTATAAAAAATTCACAATTTGAGAGAAGAGTATAAATTTACTGGACAAAAAAAGTGGCAGATAAATAAAATTTCTATTTGTATTTTTTCCTGAGAATTCATGTGGGCTCCCAATTTTCTTTTCTTTCTCTTAATGTCTCTCAAAATATTTTGCAAGTGAGATTTTCACTTTTATAAGATACAATGGATTAGAATAATACTTAATTCTAATTTCAATTTGTTAAATTAGTATCCTATATAGTATTTTAAAATAAAATACTAACATAAGCTTTCTGAAAATTTTCTTTTGTCCCAAAGAACCATCTAAAGTTTGAAGCCAAAAGCTGATTTCAAACTACTGCAAATAGAATGCCCAAATGATATTTAAGAAGGCTTACAAATTTTAGGATTTAAAATATATATATATATATATATATATATATATATATATATATATATATATGGTTTGTATTTTTTTTCTTTTTGATTGTGGTATTTATTCTTTTGTGCCTTTCAGATTTCCTCCAAAACATTTTACCTCCTTCTAGCAGCACGTCTTACTGTATACAGTCAAGAGATGTTAATGACATTTCTTAGTGTAACTTGAAAATATCATTTGTCTCTGAAACAAATGTGCTTTTATGAAACTTAATCTTGGTTTCCTGTTCAAATGAATGAATAATTAATTTCCCATAGCCAACAAAAACCAGAGATGTCTACTTCATAATCATTATTACAGTCAGTTAAAGAAGAAAATGAATCCTTTGAAAAATCTTGTTTGTAAATAACATTATGGCTTTACAATTTCCCAGTAAATTACCATAAAGAATAAAGAACAATATTTCTTGCTTTTCTTGATTTTCTACAAAGACAAGGCAGCCATGTTGAACTCATCAATTCTATTTGGATTCTTCTCAAATTTAACATTCAGCTTTATATTTTACATAAATCTTTTTCTGAATGACCCTTATTTTGTAATTCTTCACTTCCTTGTAACAATGTCATCTGCAATGTTTGTTCTTTGTTTCTATTGTCATTTTTCAAAGAGAAACATATTGTATAGCTTCCTGAGAGTTATGCTCTGCATGACAAAGCATAAGAACTAGGAGCACTTTATTGCTGGATGGACTTTGCTCAACTGGTCAGGGTTTGAGACAACTGTTTGGGCACCCTGGCAATATCAACATTTTGATACAAATATTTGATTTTCTTTAACTACTTTTATAAAAATTTTATGCTTCACCCAAAATTTTATCTGTACCACTTTAGAAATTTTACTTTTAGATAATATTTAGAGGAACAAATTTTCCTCCTTCAGATTTGGATGAACCATTAGCAGAAACATTTATATACTTTACTAGAATCTATGCCATATAGGGCGTGTCAAATCAGTCTAGGCTACACAAGAAGCCCCAGTCCCAACACTCCTCCCCCTAAAATAAAAAAAAATGCTTTTAATTAATGCTTTTAATGTGTATTTGTATACTTGTACATATACTTGTATATATATCATAGTTCAATTTTAGATACTATATACTTAATAAATATAGTAATTAAAGAAAAGATGAGCAAATGTTTTTGGTTCTATTAGCTTAATAAAAATATTCTTTTCAATGCAGGTAATACCAAAGAACATATTACTGAAGCACAATCAATTTAAACTTCCTTAATGCTATATGTTTTCCTACAACTATCTTAATGAGTGTCACATCTTGATCCATGTTGATTCCTCAACAACTGTATCTTTTATTAGTCCTGAAAAGTAGTACCCATTTTCTTGTTTGCAATTCACTTTAAAGTGTATGACTCTTTCTGCATCTTCAAATACACCACTTATAAGCCTTTCTGAATGACTATTAATAACTTTAGTGGCCAGTCAAGTTAACTGCATCCATTCATATTTGAAAAAGAAAAAATGAAATGCAAATGGAATCATATCTATGCTATGTGCTCTATTAAAGAAGAAAGGGTATTTTTTGTCCTTCTTTACTTTCTTGTTTCACATATGAATTGGGAACTGGAATTTCATTTCTGATCATCTAAGAGATATTTTCAACTTTACATATATCATGAGCAGTCAATTGTTTTCAAGTATATTTTTAGAGAATCTATTTTAGGAAAAAATTAATTCCATTACTTATTATAAAGCAGGTATAATATTAAATACATTATTATAAAAAGATAAAAGGCCTATTTCTCAAATAATCAGTGGTTTGACACATTAATTTATAAAGTTATCTGTAATATTTCTCAGTGTTAATGTGGCTTGCATGATAATGAAAGGTGACTCCAATCATTAAAATATTTAAGACCACAAAACACTTACTAGAATTCCATTAACAAAATTTACTTAATATTTAATAAAGATGCAACTTATTAGAAATCAATATCAGTGCATGTCCTTATTAGTTTAAATGTCATAACTAAATCTTTAAAAAGCCCATATAATTTTGGCAAAAGTTTACTTCACATTGCTGCAGGAATTTAAGCTTTGTCTATACTTTATTTCAAATAAGAGAAATAATTCAGATTTAGTAGAGACTAGAAATAGAGCAATACGGAAAGAATCAAAACAAAAACCTTTTCTAATTATATTTTTAATAACTATTCCCTGAAAAATTTTAATGTTCTAAAATGACAGATTTTTTACAAAACATATTAGCATAGTTGCCTCTTTAGGAAAAAGTGTGGGTCATTTCTGGGAACTGTATGCTTACATAATAAAGCAAAATATATAAATTAACTGTTCAGTGATGAATTACTATATAATAAAAATATCAAAATGCATAAAATTTTAAAATATTAAAAATCAATTCAATTGATCAAAAATAAGCTTTAACACTAATTAAAATATTTTAATCTCATTTGGAAATATTGTGGTGATATTTTTATTCGCTGTGCTTAATCTCAAACAGTTTCAAACAAATTTATTTCCTACTTGCACTCAAAAAAGGTAATTTTCATCCTTAAAATAGATGATCAGATGATTTTAGGGAGGTCAGTTTAAAGGATACAGATAGTTCTCCTTTAGTATGCTTTCATTGTATAGAATTTTAAGTTAAATTAGATTTTTTTATAGAGAGTGATAATAGAAGGGTATCCAATGTCATTTTGAGGTAACTTTTGGAAAGATTATAAGATATTTAAGTCAACATAATGAATGTTGGTTGATTTTCTTGATTTAGATATTGTACACTGAAAAATAATAGTAGCCATTTATCTTCATTTTGAGTACATAAATGCTGAGAGTTAGAAATATTCTATTTATAGTTTTAGTACAAGGTTGAATGCACTTATCACACTTCATTGGTTGCACATTTTATACTTGGAAAAAGTGTTAAGAGTCTTTTTTATTGATTCACAGGCTAAGCAATTTCATTTTTTGTTTTCATACCTTGACCTACAACCCCAGAATCCATTAGGGCACTACAATAGCAAGGTGTAGACACATCAACTACAAACAAATAGAACTGAAATGACACTGTCTCCAGCTAGGGATGCATTAATAGACCTGCAAATTCAAACGTAGAAAAGGCAATTTTTTTCTTGCTGGGAAGTACAGTTCTCAAGAGAGCCATCTCAGACTGAAGAACATGATATGAAAATCAATAAAGGCCCTATTGTGCTACTGATGTGTCCGGTAAGTGTCATTTTATATCTTGCTAGTGGATATCTAAAGGAAGTTAAAGCTATTTTGCTCATACTAATTGGATGAATACTCTTTCATCAGTGGTCATTTTTGCTGTTCAATGCAAAAAATAAAACATATTGTGGGATTCAGTCTGAAATGAGATATTATGAAAATGAATATGAAAATTATTAGGCATTTCACAGATGCAATAACGGGATCACTGATATTTTCCACTCTCAAAATTCCTATAATTACACATGAATTTAAACAGATAACTGTAAATACTGAGCTATTCGACAGGAATTGTGGTTGAGGAAACATCATATTGGTTAACCACAAAAAGAAACTTAAAAGCCATCATTGAAAGCATCAGAATGATTTGCAGAAGTCTCATAGCTAATTTGAAAGATTTGATTTCATAAATATGTTTAACAATAGGTTGGAATAATTATATACTTGGAAGACATCTAGATAATAATTCCTAATGTCTTTATCTTTATTGTTTATGCTATTAAGTAACTTGTTTTATCAGATTACAAAAATAAAATGTTGGAGACTTCTACAGAAACTATCATCGGTATTCCCAGAAGTCACTTGACAATTTTCTTATCATTTTATCCCAAGTAAGTTTCTCTTTGAAAAGTCCTTATGTTGTCTGATTTATGCAATATGATGTGTGAAGGAGACTCCGTAAGAGGAGAACAATTATTGAAATTTGAAATTTATACTTGTGATTGTACACTTTTTCTCTTTATACTCCAGCTTACTCCACCAAAAATGTTGAAATTTTCTAGTTCCTTAAAACTATACAAGTAATCTGAGAAAATTTAAAACTTAGGGATTTGAATGTTTACTTAATTGAAGTGTTTTGTTGTTCATCAGGTATTGAAAAATTCCGAGTCATTATTTATCAAATAAATGAATTTTGAAAAATAACTATATAAAAGACATTGTCCACTGCGCTTGGACCCATAAAAACAAGCGCATATCCTCAAAGACACAAATTGTATATCAAAATTTGGAGAAGTGAAAGGATAACAGGTAAAGATGCTTTACTAAGAAAAGAACAAATTATGACTACTTTAATTATACACACTTGTAAATTGTCTCAGTCTGTATCTAAAGGCAAATAAATTTTTTGTTAATTTGAAAATCCAAGATCCATCTCAATGGTCAGAAAATTTTAACTTCTAAAAAATGTCTGTTATTATAGATATACTTACACTATTTAACTTTGATAGAACAAAGTAATTTGATTCAAATAACATATACCTAGAATATACAGAGAATTCCTGAAACTCAGCAGCAGCAACAAAAAAGACAACTACATTAAAAAATGGGTGAGATCTTACATAGACATTTCTCTAAATACATGAAAGTGACAAAAAAAAGAATGAAAGAAAAAAAAAATAAAAGATACTCAACATTACTAGTTATGTAGGAAATGCAAACCGAAACTACCTCATACCCATTAAAATGACCACCACCACCATCATCATCCACAACAAAAAGAAGATAGCAAGTTCTGAAAGGGATGTGAAATACTCAGCACCACTCAATTGCTGGAAGAAATGTAAAATACTATAGCCACCATGGAAAATAATTTGGCAGTCCCTCAAATTACAGGTAAAATTACTATATGATGAGTAATTCTACTTTGGGGTATAGAACCACAAACTTAAAGTAGATTCTCAAAGAAATATTTGTACATCTACTACTTTCACAACAGTGTTATTCACACCAAGGGGAGTAATAGCTAATACATTTAAGCAACCCAAGGGTTCTTTGACAAAGGAATGGTTAAACAAAATATGATATATATGATATATATGATATATATGCATATATATACGCATACATGTATACACACACATATATACATACACATACACACAATCTTAAAAGGAAAAGATATTTTGCAAGGTGATACAATATGGATGAACCTTAGAAACATTATGCTAATTGAAATAGGTCAGTCACAACAAAATAAATACTGATTCCACATATACTGTAAGATTGTAAATATGTGCAATACCTACAGCACTCAAAATCATAGATACTGACAGTAGAATGGTGATTATTAGTGGCTAGGACATAGGTAGAATAGGGAATAATTTTTAATGAGTATAGTTTCAGTTTTACAATATGAAAAGAGTTCTGAAGATGGATGTTAATGATGATTGCACATTATGAATAGATTTAACACTACTGAACAATATACTTGAAAGTGGTTAAGATGGTGAATTTTATGTTAAGAGCATTTACCACAATAAAAATAGGAAGGAATGATCCTAATTAGCCACCTGCATTAATGTGCATATGATCTTTTATTAAAATCAGAAAATAAATCTATAACATGTTCTGGTATTTTGTTTTTCTTCCAGCTGCAGCAGGAATGGCAGTACTAATTAGTTTTGAGTAAACATTTCCATAATATCATTTTTATAAATTAATCTTTAAAAGGTGGCATATTATTCTTAGTTAAGACATATCAACCAGGCATGGTGACTCACACCTTTATTCCTAGCATCTCATGGAGTGGAGGCAGGAGGAAAGCTGAAAGCTGGTTCGAGGCCAGAGACAGCCTGCGTAATTTAGAGAGGGCTTATCTAAACTTAAATAAATAAATAAATAAATAACGGCTAGGGTGCAGGCCAGTGGTAGAGCATTTACAAAGTAAAGCCCAGGGTTCAACTGCTGAGTAACAAGAAAAAAAAAAAAAGATATACCAGTGATATAAGATTATATTTTAAAATAGTACACACGAGTGAAGGGGCAATGGAAAAATCACCAGGAAATTTAAATAACTACCTCAATCACTGAAAGGAGAAAGGCTGTGAAAATTGCTTTATATAATATGTAAATAAATGGTGCCACAGTGATTGTCTTACTGGAGAAATTGTTTTGTAATTAATGGCTTGTGAACAATTTTTAGGTTTATAATAGAATGGCTGCTACAAAATTTAAAACGTAGTCAACTGACTTGGTTACATTCAGTGGCAGATGTCTGGTGAGCGAAAATCAGTTATATCATTTTATCAGCAATACTAATTAACAGTGGCAGGCCACCAAAGGAAAGGATTTTTTTTTTTTTCTGCACTGGTGGTTGAACCCAGGGCCTCGCGCTTGCATGCTTTGCAAATACTGGACCACTGAGCCGTGCCCCCAGCCCCCCTTTTTTTCTTTTCTCTTCTTTTCTTTTTTGTTTTGTTTTGTTTTGTTTTCCTTTTTCTTTTCTTCTTCTTCTTCTTTTTTTTTTTTTTTTGTTACTTTTTGAGACAGGGTCTTACTAAATTACGCAGACTGCCTCTGGACTGGAACTTGCGATCCTCCCTCCTTCATCTCCTGAGCTGCTGGGATTACAGGCGTGCACCACCATGCCCTTCGCCAGAAAAGGATATTGTTTTATCTGGTATTGTCTGGCAAAGATCTAAATTCTATTTAGAAACTAGCTGAGGTAGTTAAAATGATAAGGTCAGCCCAGCGTTTCTAGCAATCATGTATAGGCAAAGAAAAGGATTCTGCCCCAGTAGCCATTTTGGGGAAGTATGCCCCTCACATTCTGGTGTCTGAAATGTCTGTGGACCTCCCAAAACATGTAACATTTCAAAATTTAGTCCTGAAGTCTATGTTCTTTTCCCTGAACTTTATAAATGTGAAATGGCTTTTGAGATTATCAGAATTCATATTATGAAATAAAAATATATTTGTATGAATTCTAGGATGCATATTTTCTCTCATTTTTTAATCTGTGAAATTGAAGTTTTTCCTACAATTAATGGCAATTTTATACTGTGTAATCATTAAGGTAGAAATTTATTTTGTTTGTATAGCAACACAATATAATGACTTAGTATGGTTAATAATGGGGCTAGAGTTTAGTTCAATTGACAGAGTGCTGCTCTGAGGTCTCAAAGAAATCCTGAAACGATCAGCTATTGAAAACCCTATGAGGGTCGCTATGAGTCGGACCTGACTCAATAGTACCTAAAAACATAGTTAATAGCATTTTAGAGTTGATATATGGAATCTAACTATTTGCATGGAAATTAAAATCAGTGAATAACCCTACTCATGCCGTGATTGAACAGCAATTTTAATTTCTGCAAATAATAAGCAGTGGCGTTTAGATTCACGTATACTAGTTTTACTGCAAATTTTCCACATCTATTCCCTTGTTGGCTCTAAATATTTTATTACCCATTCCTAAAATTATCATCTAACTGGAAAAGTTATTTTCTGTCAATATTGATTTTTTATGAGTTTCATGTCATTCATTGTATAAATATATCATAATTTATTGAACTCATAGAAATTCCTTCATGTGTCTATCAGCTTGTTGTGCTATGGGGGCTTGTGTGTTGCTATCATGCTCAAACCTATGTCACTGCTATTTCAGATACCAGCAGGGCTACCCATGGTGGACAGGTTTCAGCTGAGCTTCCAGACTAAGACAGAGTAGAAAGAAGGATCCGAGAGCATACTCCTGAAACAATTGTTTTTGTTAGGTGCCATGAAGTCTGGCCAACTCATAGTGACCATATGTACAATAGGACAAAACACACCTCTGACACTGTGCCATGCCTGGCATGATGTCAGTGCTTTTCTGCTATTCATAGGATTTTTGTTGGTTGATTGTTTTCAAGATTGTTTTGGAAGTGGGCTGCCAAGTTCCATTTTTGTGGTGCTGGGGATCTGGGGATTGAATCCAGGGCCTCAGAGTGCACAGAGTAGCACTCTACCAACTGCGCTAAACCCCTGTTATCTATTAAGAACAATTTGAAGAGAAGAGAAGCTACCAAAAATGTATTTTAATTTTGATCTTTACAAAAGTTACTTCATGATGTATTGTCTATTCATATCTGTTTCATACATCAATAACATTTAGTCCCAGCCTTTATGGAGACAAAGTTATCCCATAGAATGTGTTCTACTCTCAAGAATAAACTTTTGTAAGCTATTTTCCCATGTTTTCCCTTATCTCACTGTCGAGAATTGTTCATCCACTTTGCACCTGAGTTAAAAATACTTTGTCTGGAATTTGGTGTTTGTTTCACTCTATCTAAATTATTTTTGAAACCAATTCTCTATAATTTAACAACTTAATGGGTGTACTAATTATATTAGGAAATTTATATAAATGAATATTTCTAGGACCCACCTTGGGGATGAAGTCTGTTTCTTTAGAGTGAGTTATGGCCACATAATATGCATTTTTTATAAGCCGTGTTTAGTGCAGTTTTAGGTTCACAGCAAAATTGAGCAGAAAGTACAAAGATTTCCATGTACTCCTTACCCATCCATAGTATTCTCCAGTATCAACATTAACCATCTCCCGAATGATACTTTTATCAGTGATTATGAACCTTCATTGACACATCACAATCACCCATGTTTGTTGTTGTTATGTGCCATCAAGTCACGGCTGACTCATAGCAACTGTCATCGAGTTTTGAATGGCTGACTGTTTTGGGATTGCCTTGAGAGTAGATTGCCACATACTTCTCCATTTTTGAGGTGCTGGCACTTGAACTTGGGACCTCAGAGACTGCAGAGCAGTGCTCCACCAACTGAGCTAAATCCCAGCCCCACAATCACCCATAGCCCATTCTTTGTACAAAGTTTCAATCTGAATTTTGGTGCTGGAGACAAATATTGATTATACCACAGACTGCCAAACGAACCAGCAGATCTGTGCCAGAGGAAGTGCAACCCGAGTGCTCCTTGGAAGAAAGGATGGCTAGACTGCATCTCAAGTATTTTGGACATGTTGTCCAGAGGGACAAATCCTTGGAGGACATCATGTTTGAGAATGTGGCAAGTCAATGAAAATAAGGAAGACCCTCAACTGGATGGATTGACACAGTAGCTACAATAATGGGCTTAAACATAAAAAAAGGTCTTGTGAATGGCATAGTGTTGAGGAGTGTTTTGTTCTGTTGTACATAGGATTGCTATGAGTTTGGCTCACCTCAATGGCATCTAAAAACAACTTGCTATTGTACATTCCATGTAATTAGACAAATACATCCCTCATTATATTATTGTACAGCATAGTTTCACTATACTAAAATTCATTTGTATTCCGGCTATTCACTGCTCCCTGCCCCTGCCATCTACCAAACTCTGGCAACCAAAAATCTTTTTATATCTCTGTAGTTTTGCCATTTCCATAGTGCTACATTGTTGGAATCATAAGGTATATAGCCTTTTCATATTAGCTTACTTTACTCAGTAAAGAGCATTAATTTTTCCTCCATGCCACTTCCTGGCTTAGTAGCTCATTCCTCTTAACTGAGTGATATTCCATTGCCTGAATTCATTCACCTACTGAAGTACATTTTGATTCCTTTAAAGCTTTGTCAATTACAAATAAAACTTCTTCAAACATACATGCATACACATTTGTGTGGACATAAATTTTCAGGACATTTTGAGCAAGTTTTCAGGAGCATTTTGATGTGATTTTTGAATCTTCTGGTAAAATTGTGCTTGACTTGTAAGAAACTACCAACCTTCTGAAATTCTGTATCATTTTTCATTTCCAAACCCAGAATTTCTATATTTTGTTTGATGAATTTAGGCAAATGATACTCAAAACTGTAACTGATATATTTGGACATATTTTTAAAGGTTTCTCTTTGTTTCTATTTTATTCTTCAAACTTTCTGGTTTTTGTAATTTTATTTAAGCATATTATAAGGTTTAATTTCCTCTTTTATTAGCATATCATTTAGACTTTAAAAAATTTTAGTAGTCATCATAAAATTAGCAATATACATTTATAAGTCATCAAAATCTAGTTACAAATAACTCTGAATAGGAGCACCCAAACTTTTGAATTGCTTAGGCTGCATCAAGTAAAGGGGAATTATCTTGGGTTGTCCATAAATTATATAATATAGTTGGTTCATGTGCATAATAAGGGGGGATCACCCAGAAAAGAAATGCTACAAAACATATGATGTTAAACGATTTTGTGGGGTGGCATTTCTAACTGTCCTGGGCTACACACTGCCCAAAGGCTGCAGGTTGGACATGCCTGGTCTACCACAGCGAAGATGATAATGTGACTAACTTTATAAAAACCTAATTTCTCCATCCCATCCCTTGTATGGGCTGGGATTTAGCTCAGTGGGTAGAGCGCTGCGCTGCAGTCTCTGAGGCCCCGAGTTCAATTCCCAGCACCGCAAAAATGGGAGAAGGGCCTGGCAATCCACTCCCAAGGTAATCCCGAAACAGCCATTGAAAACCCTGTGAGGGTTGCTATGAGTTGGATACCGACTCGACGGCACCTAACAACAAAAACAACAATCCCTTGTATAATTTCTGTCATTAATTTTACTTATATATAAGCATGAGTGAGTATATAAACACATGCATATATATATAATTGCATACATTTGCATATTACTGTTTTCAAAAATATTATCTGTTAGAATAATAGGAAAACTATTGCATGTTTTAAGTAGATACAACTAACAAGAGTAAGAAAATAAGTTTTTTTAGATTATATTCAACTGTTCCTTATTTTGGGAGAAGAACCAGCAACCCACTCCCAAAAAAACAATCAGCCATTGAAAACCATAGGAATAGCAGAGAAGCTCAACAATAGTGTTTTATCTGTTGTGCATATATTTGATATGAGTAGGACCATACTCGATGGCACCTAACAACAACAACAAAATTCCTTATTTGATGTTCTTCCTTTCCTTAGGTAGATCCAAATTTCTGATGTTTACCATTTTCCTTCACTTTAATGTACTTAACATTTTTTGCATGACAATGTCCTGGTAATAAATTACTTCAATTTTTGTTTGTTTAAGTATTTTGTCTTTAATTTTGAAGACAATTTCACAGCGTAAAGAAGAGTCAACTCTCTTTCTCTCCCTCCCTCCCTTTCATGTTAAATATTTCATTTTACTTTCTTCTTGCTTATTTGACTTCCGAGAAGTCAGATATATTTATCTTTGCTTTTCTACAGGGAAAATACTTTTTATTTTCCTCTTTTTTTGGGGGGGGGGTTTCTTTACCATTTATCTTCTGTAGTTTGAAAATGATGTCCTTAGGTATATGTCTTTCCACTTTTCCAATATTTATTTTCCCTAAGTTTCCTGGGGGCTGGGGTTTAGATCAGTTGGTAGACTGCTCTCTCTGAGACCCTGAGTTCATTCCCTAGCACCACAAAAATGGGAGAAGGACCTGGCCGTCTCCTCCAAAAACAACCCCCAAAATATTAGCCATTGAAAACCCTATGAATGACAGAGAAGCACTGACTTAGGGTCACTATGAGTCAGACCCAACTTGACATCACCTAGCAACAACAATACAGTTTCTTGGATCTGTAGTTTGATATGTGACATCAATTTTAAAGACTTCCCAGACATTTTTTTTAAAAAATGTTTCTTCTACTTCTCTCTTTTTCTTTTGTTCTATAATTCCCATTATAAGTACGTTGTATATTTACATTTGTGGATATTATGGTCTTGATCTGTTTAGTCTCTCCTCTTCTCTCCATTTTGCTATTGTATTGGCACATTTTATTGAATTATCTCCATCTTAGAGATTCTTTCCTCAGCCATTTTAGTGTACCAATAAGCCCATCAAAGTAATTCCTTATTTCCATTTTAATGTTGTTAAAAATTCTGCAGGATTTCATTTTAGTTTTTTCTCACACTTTTTATCTTTCTGTTTGCATTGACTATCTGTTCTTGAAATCTATTCAATCTATCTGTTAGAACCCTTAGCATCTAAGTCCTAATGGTTTCAAATTCCTAGTGTGATAATTCCAAGATTCCTCACATAACTGAGTCAAGTTCTAATTCTTATTCTGTCTTTTCACACTGTACATTTTGCATTATAATTTTTTCTTTGTAGGCAGACAAAATATACTAGATTAAAGGAATTTCAATAAATATATCTACCCCCAGCTGCTGGCAACCACCACTTCATTCGTTGCTTCTATGTGCTTTTAGTATTTTAGATACCTCATATTAGAGGAATCCTAAGGTATTTGCTTTCATGTGACTGACATATTACTTAGGATAATATCCTTAAACTTCATCCATATTGTCATGTTTCAGAACTTCCTTCTACTTCATATCTGAATCATATTCCATTGTATGGACATACCACAAAAGCATAACAGATATAAAACACATTTTAAAAATCACTATTTTTCAAAACAACTCCCAAATTTCCATTTAAAAATTTTAATATTTAAAATTCCCATTAATTTTGATATATGATTTTAGGAAGAGGGTAAAGGTTTAAACTAGAAATTTTACACTTTCTAAGAAATCACTAAACTAATCAATTAATGATTTCCAACCTTCAGATTCATTCCTCTACTGCACAATAAATATATAGGAACAAGGAAAGCCCACTGCCCATACACACATGCAGGGTAAATACAACTGGACCATATAATGGTAGAAAAAATTGGCTAAATTCCATTTATAACTCAGTCCTCCTTTCCTTAAAAGAATTTCGATTCTATGAGGAAAACCAACATATATTAATAACATATAATCTCCTGAAACAAAATATATATTAATCTTAAACTTCAGAGTTGGTTTGTTTTATTGAAAAAGAACAATTAAGGTATCATTCACACTTTCCATGCTAAGCAGAACTCAATTTTACTCATGAACATATGTTTGAAGGAATTCCATGCTGTTTCAAGAGAATGACTCACTGTGTAAAACACTAGTAAGATAATAGCATAGTTCATTTTCCAGTCAGGTAAAATCTTTTGCTTTCATGTAGGTAGAGAATAATGAATCTGAAAACCTGCCTAAAACATATTTCATGATTAATTAGACACTTCTAGAAACACAGTTAAATGCTGGATGCCACACATTAAGTGGGAGAAATAATGACTGACAGAACAGATAAGCATGGGTGTTCATAAATTGTCTCTTACCTGATTTAAAGTCTTAAAATGAAAATTTATCAGCAGAACTAATATTATAATCATATCCATTACATCATTCTCTCAGCCAGTGTAACATCATTGGATCTGACCACAACAGGAATACTGGCATTGCTTTTTAAACTTTAACATATGTTTTACTCTACGTAAGTAGATATTTCCTTCAGGTGCAAATCTTGTGGTTGATTCAGAACATTGTAGTTTTCATAGTGTATAGATTTTTTTTGTACTTTCCTACATTTTACGTTGAGATATTTTCAGGATGAATTTGAGCCACCAACAAAAAACTAAAATGGCTAAAAGTATGAGCAATGTCTGCTCTATGAGACTTTTGAAACTAAGAAATTTAAAGTGATCGTTTCCTTCCTTTGTATTTTAGCTAAAATGTTAAGATTTAGAGGGGTTTATTTTTATACTTCTGAATGAGTCTACCCTAAAATCTGGATGTTGTGCCACAGGTTTATCTGATTTCTTTCTCAAGGATATCTCTAAATGCTTTGATTACTTCCTTCATACAAATAGAATTTTGTTGTTGTTGTTAGGTGCTTTCGAGTCGAGTCCAACTCATAGCGACCCTATACACAGCAGATCGAAACACTTCCCGATTCTGTGCCAGGCAAAGGATCCTATCCATGTTTAAGCCCATTGTTGCAGACACCGTGTCAATCCATCTGGTGGAGGGTTTTCCTCTTTTGTGTTGACCTGTCACTCTCCCAAACATGATGTCCTTCTCCAGAGATTGATCTCTCCTGACTACATGTCCAAAATATATAAGACGCAGTCTAGCCATTCTTGCTTCCAAGGAGCAGTCTGCATGCACTTTTTCTAGGAAGGATTTGTTGGTTCTTTTGGCAGTCCGTGGTATATTCAATAGACGTCTCCAGCACCACAATTCAAAAGCATCAATTCTTTTTCTGTCTCTCTTGTTCAATGTCCAGTTTTCACAACCATATGATGCCACTGAAAATACCATGGCATGAGTCAGACACACCTTCGTCTTCAATGTGACATCTTTGCTTTTCAATACTCTAAAGACATCTTTTGCCACAGCTTTTCCTAGAGCAATGCATCTTTTGATTTCTTGACTGCTGCTTCCATGGGTGTTGATTATAGAGCCAAGCAAAGCAAAATCTTGGACAACCTCAATCTTTTCTCCATTTATTGTGAAGTTGCGTGCTGACCCAGTGGTAAGGATTTTTGTTTTGTTGATGTTTAGTCATAACCCATATTGAAGGCTATGATATTTGATCTTCCTCAGTAAACGTTTTAAATCCTCTTCCCTTTCAGCAAGCAGAGTTGTGTCATCTGCATAACGCAGGTTGTTAATGAGTCTTCCTCCAATCTTGATGCCATGTTCTTCCTCATAAAGTCCAGCTTCTCGGATTATTTGCTCAGCGCATAAATTGAAGAGATAGGGTGAAAGTATACAGCCCTGACGCAGACCTTTCTCAACTTTAAACCACTCAGTGTTTCCTTGTTCTACTTGAACAATTGCCTCCTGGTTCACATACAGATTTCTCATCAGCACAATTAGGTGTTCTGGTATTCCCATTTTCCGAAGTGTTATCCATAATTTGTTATGATCCACATAATCAAATGCTTTTGCATAGTCAATTAAACTTAGATAGACATCTTTCTGGTATTCTCTGCTTTCAGCTAATATCCACCTGACATCAGCAATGATGTCCCTGTTTTCCCGCCCTCTTGTGAATCCTGCTTGATTTTCCGGTAATTCCCTGTCTATGTATTGCTGCAGTTGCTTCTGAATGATCTTTAGTAGAATTTTGCTGGTATGTGATATTAATGATATTGTCCAATAGTTTGCACATTCAGTTGGATCCCCTTTTTTGGGAATAGGGACAAATACGGATCTCTTCCAGTCAGTTGGCCAACTAGCTGTTTTCCAAATCTATTGGCATAAATATGTTAACACCTCCATGCTGCATCTGTTTGTTGAAACATCTCTATTGGTATCCCATCAATTCCTGAAGCCTTGTGTTTCACCAGTTCTTTCAAGGCAGCTTCCACTTCATCCTTCCACACCATCAGTTCCTCTTCATATACAACCTCTTAGAATGGTTGGTCATATACCAACTCTTTCTTGTATAATGACTCTGTGTATTCTTCCCATCTTGTTTTGATGTTTCCTGCATCATTTAATATTTTCCCTGTAGAATCTTTCACTACTGCCACTCGAGGCTTGAATTTTTTCTTCACTTCCTTAAGCTTGAGAAACACAGAGCATGTTCTTCCCTTTTGGTTTTCTGCCTCCAGCTCCTTGCACATGTCATTATATAATTTGTTTTTGTCTTCTTGAGCTGCCTTCTGAAATCTTCTGTTTAGTTCCTTAACTTCATCATTTCTTCCTTTGCTTTAGCTGCCAGATGTTCGAGGGCAAGGTCCAGTGTCTCTTTGGACATGTAATTTTGTCTTTTCTTTTTTTTCTTGTCTTTTTAAGAACTTTTTCCTTCCTTCTTGAATGATATCTCTTATGTCATGCCACATCTCTTCTGGTCTCCTATCATTTGTGTCTAATGCATTACACCTATTTTTCAGGTGGTCTCTGAACTCAGGTGGGATATACTCAAGGTCATACCGTGGCTCTCGTATACTTATTCTAATTTTCTTCAGCTTCAGTTTGAACTTGCATATGACAAGTTGATGGTCTGATCCACAGTCAGCACCTGGTCTTGTTTTGACATTTTGTGCAGAGCTTTTCCATCATCTCTTTCCACATATGTAGTCAATTTGAATCCTGTATGTTCCATCTGGTGAAGTCCAGGTGTATAGACTCCATTTATGATGTCGAAAAAATGTATTTGCATTGAATAGGTCATTGGTCTGACAAAATTCTATCATGCGATCTCCAGCTTCGTTTCTGTCACCAAGACCATATTTTCCAACTACTGAGCCTTCTTCTTTGTTTCCAACCTTTGCATTCCAGTCACCAGTGATTATCAGTATGTCCTGATTGCATGTTTGATCTATTTCAGATTGCAGAAGCTGATAGAATCTTCCCTTTCTTCATTTGTGGCCTTAGTGGTGGGTGCATAAATTTGAATAATAGTCATATAAACTGTCCTTCCTTGTAGGCTTATGGATATTATTCTATCACTGACCACATTGTATTTCATGACAGATCTTGAAATGTCTTTTTTGATGATGAGTGCAACCCCATTTCTCTTTAGTTTATCATTCCCAGCATTGTAGACCATATGATTGTCTGACTCAAAATGGCCTATGCCAGTCCATTTTAGCTCACTGATGCCTAGAATGTCAATGTTTATGTGCTCCATTTCTCTTTTAAAAATTTCTAATTTGCCTAGGTTCATACTATGTACATTCCATGTTCCAATTATTAATGGATGCTTACAGTTGTTTCTCCACATTTTGAGTTGTGCCACATCAGCAAGTTGAGCACCCTGGGGCTTTACTCCATTTCCGTCATAAAGGTGGACTCTACTTTGAGGAGGCAACTCTTCCCCAGTAGTCTTTTGAGTGCCTTCCTACCTGGGGGGCTCATTTTCCCGCACTATATCTGACAGTGTCTCTTTGCTATCCATAGGGTTTTCAATGGCTAGTTGTTTCGGGAGTGGCTCGCCAGGTCCTACTCCCTAGTCTGTCTTAGTCTGGAAGCTCAGCTGAAAACCTGTCCACCATGGGTTATCTTCCTCATGTCTGAGGTTACAGTGGCCGAACTCTCAGCCTCATCATAACAGGCAAGCCCCACAGTGCAGCAAACTGACAGACATGTGGGGGAAAATAGAATTTAGTGATGTGAAAATCATGAATAGAGTTTAATTTTATTATGGTGATATTATAATTTTATCCTTCACATTATTTTCACTCTTAGGGAGGGGAAAGCATAATCTGACTTATTATTGTGAGAGTAAGTTTGGTAGTAAATACCTCGATGCTGACCAGGGAACTCTGAATAGGGTGTCCTGGTAATTCATTGGGGGAAGAATGTTTCCTCTATTTATGCAGTGATTATGAAGCTTGATAAGTGTTAAAGTTGTATGAATTTAGATTGGGTTAGGCAAACTATAGCAGAAAGTGAAAATAGCATTGAGAAAATCCAAATCTCACAAAAATATTGAGTGAGTGAGCTCAAAATAATGTACTATCAAAACTCAAAAACAATGATAATTCGAATCAAACAGTCTACAAACAAGTATAAGAGATATTTATGAAGAATTGTTGTTGTTGTTGTTGTTGTTGTTAGGTGCCATCCAGTCAGTATCCGACTCATAGCAACCCTATGCACAACCGGTGAAGCCTATTGACAGTGCTTTTCTGCTATTCATAGGGTTTTCAGTGGAGGATTGACTTTTGGGAGTGGGTTGCAGGTCCTGTCTCCCAAGCCTACAGCACCTTGTGTTTACAGTTGGTCTCCCATTCAAGTACCAAGCAGGCCTGACCCTGCTTAGCTTCCTAGAACTGATGGGATTGGATGCCACAGGGCCTTGGGTGCAGGCATTTATGAAGAATGGATATTTTGAAATTCACTATTTTTTTTTTTTACAAAATCTTCATGTCAAACATTTGCTATGTTACTTTTGTTATTCTTTTCCATGTGGCCCCTATAATAATAGCTATCCTTCAGAATTCAACAGAATATTATTCTTTAATGCCTCTGGATCTTATAAAGAATTCTATTTTTGCACTTATGATACTATGTTTGCCTATGTTTGGTCATAAACTGCTAACAATATGAGAGTACGTACTAAAATAATTTCCTTATTGTCCACAGGACTTTGTACATATCATAAAACCATTGAATAAATATGTTTAAATGGATTCTTAATTATCTACTTACAAGTACATACAAAATGAAATGGTGAAAGCAGAGAGCATGCTCTCTCTCTCTCCATGTATATGTGTGAAACATGGCAGCAGAATATGGCTTCACAGAAATATTTTCTGACTTCTTGAATGTCTTACTATAGGTTGTACTACAAACCAAACCTAAGGTAAGAGTTTGGGTTGTAAATAGAGACTTACATAAATACTTTTAACAAAATATAAGTATTGTGACAAAAGCAAGTTATGAAACTTATGGATATTTATTTGTTATAGATCAAAATAAGAAGTGGTAATTTGGAGGGAATATTTACAGAAAATCCTTATGTTGAACATAATGTATCTGGTAAAATTGATTCCTTACTGTAAAATATTCAGTCTTGTTAGACAGAGAAAGATTTTGAACTACAAGTATCTCATGGAATAAATGAATTTGTCATATATTCTGAATGTATGGCTATCATTAATGAACATTAATCTTGCTTTGTTGGACAGACAGATTACCATATAAGATATCCATGGAAGATCATTTAGCTTGCAGCTCATAAAGCAATTAAAATATCTCGAGTGCCTATAAGATATAGAATACTAGATTAGATGGATCATTAGTCTCATCTGATATAGTTGTTATACTTTTAGTGCAGTCTTGGGAATGCCACTTTAGCTCCAATTCAATTTCCCTGATATTATTGGTGCAGTATTAACTAGATAAAATCTCAGTTGTAACAAATGAATGCTTTGAAGAATTCAAAAAAAATTAACACATGAGATTTTGTTCAAAAAGAGATTATTAGTACCTTTTTGGTAATAAGATTTTGTGCATGTGTGAATTATAATTATATAGTTTGATGTGAGTCTTCTCATTTCTCAGCTATTCAACTGAATACAAAATTATAGCTTCTATTATATAAAAATAACAAATACAAATACAAATTGAGATCTCTTAATATTGCAATTTGTGGGGAGATCTGGCAGATATTATAATCAGGTATTCACTAGAATATAAATATAGAGTATAGACTATTTCTCTTGTCAGTGTTTGTGTCAAGTAACAATGAGAAAAAATACTGTGTCCATTTTTTTAAAAGATGTTCTCCCTAAATGCTGTTATATTGCTCAAGGGAGATGTTAAAATGGAATCTTTTTTTTGTGTGTGTGTGGCTTCAGAATTCTTTTCATTGAATAGCAAATAACTTTCTTAATTAGGTTGCAATGCTTCTTCATTATTCCTTTGTTTTTATCTTCTAGGATCCACATATTTCTGAAGTTATATAGATTTGCCTTGTCCCACATGTGGTTCAATAAAGTTGATATGTGTATTTATAATATAGTTACACTCTTTTGTTACATTCTGAATTCCTCTCAGATCTCTTGACCTCCTAAATAATTTATAAATTTTCAACAAGGCATAGTGGCGCACAACTGTAATCCCAGAAATTTGAGAGGCAGAGGGAGGAGGATTGGGAATTTGATTCCAGAGGCAGACAGCATGCAAAAAAAAAAAAAAAAAAAAAAGAGGGGTGTGGGTAGAGCACATGCAAAATATTTGCAAGGTTCTAGATTCAATCATACCCTGTACTGCCAGAAACCAAAGAATGATAAAATTTTGTATGCTAAGGTGTATTTCATGTTGATTTCTGTTGGTTTTGAGAAGTGCATAGAGTTGTGTGCCCATCATTCCAATGTCATAGCAATTAGCTTCACCGTTCTAAAAATCCCATGTGTTTCACTGATTCCACTATCCTTCTTGGGAACCAGTGGCAACCACTGATATTTTAAATCTGTATATAGGTTTGCCTTTTTTAGAATGATGTAGAATAATTATACAGATTGCAGCATTTCCGTACTACCTTCTTTGACTTAACAGTATGCATTTAAGATTAATCCATCTTTTTTTTTGGTTTGTGACAATCTTTCTTGTTTTGCACTAGATAATATTTCACTGTATGAATGCACCATAATTAATTTTTTTCTCATTAAAGGGTGATACACAGCCATACATTATATATTGACATATTTCAATAATCAAGATATTATATATATGTATGTTTCTTTTTATTGGAAATTTTTAATCTACAACTTAATGTGATTCATTCTGACATGGATTTCATTGTGACATTTCCATATATGAATTTTGTTGTACATTAAGTAAATAAGTTCCCCTTTACCCTCTTGTACACTTCCTACCCTTGTCTCACCCACCCACAAAAGACATCTCTTTCATTTGCTTTTCTTTTTATGGTAATATGTTTCTATATATGCTTGGGTCCCAATTATGTATAAGATCAAAACTTTTTCTGTAGTGTAGTGAACTATCTTTTTATATTGTCAGTATTATTACATGAATTTTCTAGCCCATCTATATTATTAGCATTCTTTGGTATTATTGCTGTTATTATAATTATTTATAGACTATTGAAGTTGGGCTGTTCACCCTGAGGTGACCCCCTCCTCCATTCCTGAATCCTCCTTGTACCTAGTCTTCCCACTTTCCTCTCCCAGGACTTCCTCCTTTTGATAGATCCATCCCTCCCTTCTTCTTTTGTGTACCCCAAATTGTCCATTCTCCACTAGGTTGACTTTAGCATTTAATTTTTATTTTTTATTGTTTTTATGTTCTGCCTCTGCATAGGATTTTTTCCTTCTTATAATTTTGATTCAGCTCCCACATATGAGTGAGAACATGTGGTATTTCTCTTTCTGAGTTTCGTTCATTCACTTAAATGATTTTTTCCAATTCCATCTATTTTGCTGCAAATGGCATTATTTCAGTTTTTGTTTTGATTGCTAAGTAGTATTCTATTGTGTATATGTACCATAGTTATTTTTTTCTTTTTTAAACATTCTTCTGTTGAAGGGCACTATGGTTAATTCCATATCCTTGCTATTGTAAATAGTGCTGCATTGAACATGGACATGCAGGTTCTCTGTGAAACGATGACACATCTCCCTTTGGGTAAATTACCAATAGTGTTATAGCTGGGTCATATGGTAGATCTCTTTTTACTTTTTGAAGACACCTCCATATTGATTTCCAAAGTTGTTGGACTAATTTACACCTCCACCAGCAGTGTAGTAGTGTTCCTTTTCTCCACAACCTTGCCAGCATTTGTTTTTATTTGTTTTATTGATCTTGGCACTTCTTATTGGTGTAAGGTGGAATCTCAAAGTTGTTTTAACTTGAATTTCCCTAATGGCTAGGGATATTGAGCATTTTTTCATGTGTTTCATGGATTTATAGGCCTCTTCATTTGAGAACTGTCTGTTCAGTTCCTTTGCCCATTTGTCTATTAGGTTGTTTTCTTGGGTATTTTTTTCTTAAGTTCTTTATAAATTCTGGAAATTAAACCTTTGTCCAATGTATAGGATGGGAAAAAATTTTCCCATTCAGTGGGGATTTCCTTGACTCTGTTAATTGTTTCCTTTGCTGTACAGAGTCTTCTTAATTTCACATAATCCTGTTTATCTATTCTTGTTGCAATTTCTTGAGCAATTGGAGTCCTATTAAGGAAATACTTTTCTATGCCTATATGCTGAAGTTTATTGCCTATCCTATCTTCTATTAGTTTTAAATTTTCTGGTTTTATGTTGAGGTCTTTTATCCATTTTGAGTTAACACTCATGCATATGGAGAGATGCAGGTCAGTTTTCATTTTTCTGCAAGCAGATATCCATGTTTCCAAGCATCATTTTTTGAAAAGGCTATCCTTTTTCCAATTTACTTGCTTTGTTCCTTTGTCGAAAATTAGGTGGCTGTAGGTGTGTTGAGGATCTTCTATTCTGTTCCACATGTCTTCATTCCTATTTTTGTGCCAGTACCAAGCTGTTTTTGCCACCACTGCCCTGTATTATAGCTTAAAGCCAGGGATCGTGATTCCACCTGCACTAGTTTTTCAGCTCAAGTGTTTTGGCTATACATGGTCTTTTGTGATTCCATATGAATTTTTGGATCATTTTTTCTATTTCTGTACAGTCTGTCAATAGAATTTTAGTTGGGATTGCATTAAATGTATAAATTGCTTTTGGTAGAATAGCCATTTTTACTTTATTGATTCTTTCTATCAAGGAGCAGGGAAGGTCCTTCCTTTTTGTAGTATCCTATGTAATTTCTTTCTATAATGTTTTGAAATTTTCCTTGTAGAGATCTGAAGGGTCTTTGGTTAGAATGATTCCAAGGTACTAAATTTTCTGGTGGGCTATTGTGAAAGCTATTGTATCTGTAATTTCCTTCTCTTCCTGGTTACAGTTTGTGTAAAGGAAAGCTATTGATTTTTGTGTGTTGATTTTACACCCTACCACTTTGCTGAAGGAGGTGATTAGATCTAAATGTTTCCTGGGTGAGGTTTTGGGATGTTTTAGGTATAGTATCATGTCATCTGCAAATAAGGATAGTCTGACTTCTTCATTGTCAATCTGTATCCCTTTGATTTCTTACTCTTGTCTGATTATATTTATAATAGATTATATTATACTAAAACTATAATTGTGAGTTTGTCTATTTAGAATTTAGATTATTACAGTTTCTGTTATACACATTAATACTTTTAAATATATACACGTTTGGAATTATTTTGTGAAGTATTGCTTATTATTATATGTTATCCCTCTTAATCAAAGGTAATTTTATATGAAATCTGTTTTGTTTGCAATCAATGTACTTATTACATCTTTCTGTTGATTTATGTTAGTATG
>VMDO01013675.1:0-57360 GCA_007922755.1 Pedetes capensis | reverse complement strand
CCCACCAGAAAATTAAATACCTTGGAATCAATCTAACCAAAGACCCTTCAGATCTCTACAAGGAAAATTTCAAAACATTAAAGAAAGAAATAGCAGAGGACACTGAAAAATGGAAAGACCTCCCCTGCTCCTGGATAGGGAGAATTAATATAGTAAAAATGGCTATCCTACCAAAAGCAATCTATAGATTTAATGCAATGCCCATTAAAATTCTACTGACTGACTTTACAGAAATAGAAAAAATGATCCAAAAATTTATATGGAACCACAAAAGACCACGTATAGCCAAACCACTCTTAAGCTGCAAAACTAATGCAGGTGGAATCACAATCCCTGACTTCAAACTATATTATAGGGCAGTGGTAGCAAAAACAGCTTGGTACTGGCACAAAAATAGGCCCTAAGACATCTGGACCAGAATAGAAGACCCAGAAATACCTCAACACACCTATAGCCACCTTATTTTTGACAAAGGAGCAAAGCAAGTAAACTGGAAGAAGGACAGCCTTTTCAATAAATGGTGCTGGGAAGCACAGTCATCCACATGCAGAAAAATGAAAACTGACCCACATCTCTCAATATGCATAAGAATAAACTCAAAATGGATGAAAGATCTCAACATAAAACCAGAAACTTTATAACTTATAGGAGACACTCTCTTTTTAAAGGAAAGTTTTCCAAATGAGTTCACAGGTTTTATATATTCAAGCCTACAATGGGAGAGGTCTTTTGAATTCCTGAAATTCCCCCAAAGCATCATTCCTATTGTCCCAGTGCAGATTGTTTGGCTTTTTAAAAATGGCACTAATCTTCTTAACAACTATAGTCTCTTTGTCTGCCACACTATGTGCTCCATTCTTGGCCAAACTGCCAGGTCTTCAAATCCTTCCGCTCAGCTTTTCCTCCTGACCTTCACTATAAAGCTAGCCATGAGCAGACTTGGGAGAAGGACGTGGCAATCCACTCCCAAGGCAATCTCGAAACAATCAGCCATTGAAAACCCTATGAGGGTTGCTAGGAGTTGGACCCGACTCAAGGGCACCTAACAACAAACAACAGCAATAAGCAGACTGCAATAACCATGCCACAGCCTTAATGTTATGCTGTCTTGAGTTTTTTTCTGCTAAACTAACCAGTCCATTACTTTTACATTCAGCCTCACTCAAAGTTTTGGATGCAAACACAATGTAGACTTTTTTTTTTTGGTCAGAATGTAACACAAATGACATCTAGTACAATTCTCAATAGAATCTTCATTTGTATCTTAAATCTCATGAGAACAGTCTTTGCCATTCACATTTCCATCAGCCTACTTGTTTTTCTGAACTCTCACCAGCGTTGACCACTATGTTCTGTTTATAGCATTCCAGGGTATCTCTTGTCCCCATCTCTAAACTCTTAAAAACCAATTCCAAAGACCAAAGAGCTAAACCATTGTTTTTAGTCATAGCAACACCCCACCTCTCTAGTACTAATTTTCTGTATTCGTTACTTTCTATCACTATGACCAAATTACCTCCCACAGACAACTTGAAAAGGAGGAAAGATGTATTTGACTCATGATTTCAGTGTTTTGGTCCATAATGGTGGAGAAGGCAAGGTGGAGCAGGTGATGGGAGCATGTGGTGGAGGAGAGATATTCACACCATGGCAGATAGGAAGCAGGGAGATCTTACAGGAAAGAGAGGGCAGGCATAACCTTCAAAGGCCTGTCCCCAGTGACCTACTTCCTCCAGCTAGTTCCTATCACCTAAAGGTTCCACAGCCTCCCATAACAGAGTCATCCTCTGGGGACCAAGCATTCAAACATGAGTCTGTGGGAGACATTTTATACTTGAGCCATCATTCCCAGCCTCGGTGAGCAGTAGCAGATGTCAAGTGGTAGCTGATAAAGGACTATGGAAGACATGAAGTAACTGAAAGAGAAGGAGATTTTTCTATTTTTTAGTTGAGAGAATGAAGGGTGAATGTCAGGCAGAAGCACCATGTGTGTTGAGTTTGAAAGATAAGACATTCAGTGTTCATGTCCTGGTTTGGATTGGGTTACAGAGACTAGATTGCTTTAGAGACAATCCAAGCCACATAATTAGTCTGAGAAATGCCCACGATGAATAAACTTATTTTAAAGTTTATGTTTATGTTTGAAGCAGTATCTTTCCATGTATCCTATACTAGGCTCGAACTTACAATCTTCCTGCCTCTGCCTCTCACGGGCTGAGTTTCTAGGTATGTGCCACTGTACTTGCTAGGGGACCTAAGACAATGTGTATCCTTGGAATTCCTCCATGGATTTCAGTAACCTGTATCTTTTGTTTTCAACTGATGAGGGAATAATCTTACAACACCCAAAGTTAAGAAGTTCTGCACATATTCAATAGATATCTTTCTGAAAACATTGCACATATTTCTTGGTCAAATATATTCAACACGATAGAGTGTTTTTCCATTGAAAAGTATTATAATGAATTCTTTTGCTAATCCACATTAATTGATATATGTTTATATGTGTTTATTCTTCTACGTTCATTCTTAGATACATACTTTTTTTTAATGTAAAGGTGGTTTGAAGTAGAATAAGAATTCTTTATTTTACCCATTCGAAGAGTCCTACTAGAGCAAGTACTATCATGGGGCTTAGATACAAATTGTAGGGAACAAATGTGGTTCTATTTTAAGAGAAATAAACATCTAATAATACATGAACAAATTTTAATCAATAGGAGAGGCTACGGACAGTGTTAGTTTTGCCTCATTATTTGAAGGAAAGAATAAAGAGGAGAGAGCATAATGCCCTTTTCTCTACTCATTTGCGAGACTGTCTTTAACATTGGCTTTAATCCCAGATAATCAACTTTTCTAGGAACCAAATCAAAGGAGAGAGAGTTTGTTAGTGATTTGAGTGATTCCCAAACTGAAATCAACTCAGTTTTTTTTTTCTGCTTCCTGACATATCAGCAAATCATTTTTATGAGCCCTTCTGCGATCCACTGAGCCATTTGGGGGAGGGTCAGGGGGCAAGGTACCATTTACCAGAGCAGGTCTAAGCTGGGGAAGGCGAGGTCAGAGGGGAAGAGAGCCCCTCATTACTGCAGGAGGAGTCTGGGGCCAGCTCTGCGCCTGTCCGACTGTGTTAAGCTCATGCTGGGTGTCTGTGACCACAGAGCACCAAACTGCAGGTGTCCTGCATTCTACAGAGGCCTCAGCGATCAGCCTCAAATGTTTCTGTGACTATAAAGAGGATTAAAAGGATTTAAAAACATAGCAGCCCTGTCCAACAGCTAACATATTTGCCAACATTTGCCAAGAGGAAGGAAAAAAGGAAGGTTATATCAGCTAGAAATTGTGGGAGTTGGGGGAAAACACACTGTTAAGGTTCCTCTCTCTCTCTCTCTCTCTCTCTAATAGCCAGAATGTGGGACTATACCACTTTCAACTGGAACTCATTAAGAATTCATGGGGCAGAAAATGTAAGGGGTTCTGGAAACAGAGACTTTGAAAGGGCAGGAGTGAGCTATAAATAAACTGCTGCTGATGCCCATTTTTTTTCTGGTGGTTAAATGCGCTTATTACACCAGAATGTGAACACGGAAGAAACCAGGTGACTTCTCACCTGAGGGCTTAGTTGACACAGAGAAGCACATTGACGTTTATGGACTTCCATCCACATCGAGGTATCGTAATAGCCGGGACACGTTCTGTGGAAAGCACATTTACCATCCCACGTGGGCTGTCAGTATCGACAGATGTCACCTGCACATGAACGTAGGAAAGCCAGGCATCTGGAATCATTGTTAAGGCACCATCGTTATGGTGTACTGTTGAGGGTTTAAACATCAAATTTCAATTTCTTTGCTTTCAACTTTGTGCTGCTTCAGTAATCTACCTGTAACAGTTCTCATTCCAAAGAGCGTTATGATTTTCTACAAGTTAAAGTGGAGGGGTGGAAAAGTGAGTAAGCTGTGTAATCCTAGGTAGATCAAATAACCTCTCTGAGCTTAGCTTTCTCATTGATCAAAAACAGATAATAACAATTGCCCTGAGCCTGTCCACCTCATAAGACTGAGGGAGAAAATGCCATAATTACTTATAAAAACACAGCTAGTACTTATTGAGTATTACTAAAAGTTGTTCAAAGTGCATAATTTAATTTCCAAATATGCATTGCTTCAGACCCGATTTACAGGTGATGAAACATTTCTTTAGGCACTTGGAGGGTGAATCCAGGGCCTCACACATACTATTTGCAAGGACTCTGTGACAGAGCTACACTCCAAGTCCCTTTCTTATTTTTTGTCTTGAAACAGGGTCTTGCTAAGTTACACAAGCTGCCTTTGGTCTCAAACTTGTAATCCTCCTGCCTTTGCATCCCAAGTCACTGGGATGACGGACATGAGCCAGAGTGCCGGGCCAAGAGCAAGCATTTCTATAGCAGGCATAAGACTGCAACCAAGGTAGACTCGTTAGCCTGTGGTAGGGCACAGGGAGTCACAAACTCCTATCTCCCACTTACTATGCTACCTCTCGAATGTCTAGAGTCATAGTGTATGGATTTGCTGCTGCAGTGGGAGTTGACTTTGGAGAATGCTGTAGAAACTCTCATTGGAACACCTTTTCACACCACGTTTTTATAGGAATTCTTATTATGGGTCCATGAACCCTAAAGACTCATAGATGGACCTCAAAATCCCATGCCTCCAGAAGTTGTATCAACATATTAGTATGCTATACGAGAATTTTTCTAGAAAAAAGTGCCAAAGCTTTTATCTTAAAGGAGTCAGTCCATCAGCCTTAAAATGTTTAAGAATCACCATTCTGTAAGCTCTAAGGCTGTAACACAGAGGGGGAGGCTGGCTCTCCAAAAAAACAAAAAGCTCTTCTCTCTCCAAAATGACAGAGAGTGCTTGGTTTTTCTTGTGGCTCTTACTTTTAATTCCTTTTTATTGTGCTTCATCATGTATAAAAAAGATCTAAAGTAATTCACATTTGGAAATTAAATTATGCACTTAGAACAGCTTTTGGTAATAATAAATATTAAGTATTGTTTTAACTAGTAAGTATGGTGTTAGAGCCCCTACATGTCTATCAGCTTGTCATGCTGTGTGGGCTTGCGTGTTACTGTGATGCTGAAAGCTATGCCACTGGCATCCCAGATACCAGCAGGGCTACCTCTGGTGAACAGGTTTCAGCTGAAGCTTCCAGACTAGACAGACTAGGGGGAAGGACCTGGCAGCCAACTCTCAAAAACAATTAGCCATTGAAACTCTATGATTAGCAGAGAAGCACTGTCAAATATAGTGCTGGAGAATGAGCTCCTTAGACTAGAAAGCATTCAAGAAATGACTGGGGAAGTGTTGCCTCCTCAAACTAGTGTCAATCTTAATGATGGGAATGGAATAAAGCTTCTGGGACATCCTTTTGCTGATGTGGTGTGACTCAAAATGAGAAGAAACATAGTGTCTGCAACAATGGGATCAAACATAAAAAGATCATGTGCATGGCACAGTGTTGAGTAGTGTTCCCTTCTGTTGTACACAAGGTCACTATGAATCAGACCCAACTCTATGGCACCCAAGGAGAAGAAGAGCAGCATGGTGTTAGACAGAACCAGCATACGGAAAAGGGATAATGGTAGAGGATTTTGCCCTTGATGAACTCGCATTTCAATAACTGGAGAAGATCAGCAGCATTAATTTGAAGAAGTACAGTAGCCATGATGAGATTATATACAAAGACTTTAAATAAATGCAACAGACAATTTCCCTTGTGCTCAAATGGCTGAGAGGTGGACAATGGGTGGAAGGTAGTGGACAAATTAACAGGAGGCTGTGGGATGGGGGATGAGCTAGGTTCAAATGGAGAAGCATCGGGAGCTGAGTTTGGCCGTCCACTGAAGCCAGGTTGTGGGGCTTCCACATGACGTGGTACGCAGTTCAGATTTGACCTGTGGGTGGCAGGAGCCCTTGGTTCTTTGGAGGAGGAAAATCACATGAGGACCTAATATTCCAAGCATTCGCATGGCTAATGGAGGCAGAATGGAGTCCTGTGAAGAGGACTGGATTCGGGGAGGGAGCTGCGGGCTGCGGCAATAATCAAGGTGTGAGGTGATGAGGGCCCGCTCCGGGTGGGGATTTTTGTGGAAGGTGTGTGGGGACATTGTATCCACCCTAATTGCTTATTTGCTACAGTTTCAGCTTCCAACCACAGTTTTCCTTGGCTATTCTAACTTCCTGACTCTGTAATACCCACTCTCGTCTTCCAACAGAAAGGAGGCAAGAAGGAAGGAAGAAAAGAAAGAGGGAAGGGAGGAGGCGGGGGAGGGAGGGAATCCTTGGGAGAGGCAGGCAGGAGCCTCTGTTGTGCCCAGACTGTAATCAACAGAGGAATCCCAGGAAACAGAGGAGGAATGGGCACATCCAGGCCCATCTGAACTCACTCACGTTAGGGGTAACTTCCTAAAAAGAACCTGCAAGAGAGACTAATGTGTGACTCTCTTCTATTTACACCAGAGAGAGCCTGTGGGTACAGGGAGAGAGGCAGGCGTTGCTATTCTAATTGGGCTAAATAATGGCTGTCAAACTTTTTAGATGCACAGTGCACAGGAAAAAGTAAGTTTTACGATATGAGCATGCACAGATATAGAGATGTCAGCAAGGACAAGTGACATGGAAGCTCTGTAGGACACGCTATTGCTGCTCGTGATGCACTCTGGGTTTATTTTCCTAATCTGTTTATTTTAAGGTTTAAAAAAAAGATGGTTGCAACTCACCAAACTGGTTTTCTGATCAATGAATGGATCACAATCTACTCTTATAAACCATACTTCTGAGAAGCGGGGACTCAGAACTCAGGGTGTGGAGAGTCATTGGTACACAGACCAGAGGGGAATGTCTTCCTTTACATTTATTTCCTACTTCCTGTCCCGCCACCCAGACTTTCTCCTCTCTGGGGTTTCAGGAACTGAGAATAAGTGAAAAATCACCGCTCCATCCTGTTTAGAACACAGTTTCAGAATCTGATCTCAGATGCGCAGCCTGCTTCCAACCCTGGGCCAGTACTGCCCAGCCCATTCAGTGGCTCCATGGTTCTCACTAGGGACACAAGCCCACCCACGAAGATCCATCAACAAGGATCCCTCACTAATGAGACCTGAGCCCAGACACAATGGCCGTAATTGGTGCAGACGTTTTAAAGTCTTAGGCTGGTTCCTTATATTATCCTTGGCTTTCGTGCACCTAGGCGCCTGCACAGTAACATTTGTTACCTGCAGTTAGCTATAATTTCAAACTAGGTGGAATTCTTTCCTACCTTTGAAACCACAAAAGGAAATCAAAGAAATAGGATCTTTTGCAAACCATAGCTCGGCATTGATGAGGCGAGGTAGAGGATCAGCACATGGCCTGGGGTGGGAATAAACCTTGGAAATGTCTGATTTTAATCACGAGGCCGAATTACGTGGGCACGAGGTGGTGGTCATTAAAGGCACCTGGCTGTAAGGCCCTTCTGTGTGTGTACCTGTGATTCGGCAGGCTGGCGCAACGGAGTGTGGACTTCAAAGCAGAGAAGGAAAAGCGATCCAAGGCAATGAAAACCAATCTGGTTTAAGAGAATTGGGTCCCCCTCTGAGTCCAGCTACTTATCAATATTCTGGAATGTAAACAGGCATAGAATCAATTCTAGGAGCTATACATCAAAATGTGAGACCCAATCAGCTCCACTTATTTGCTCACCTATTTTTAAAAAAAGGCTAACCTCGGGAAGAATGAATTTCTAGTATTTCTTGATGGTCCTTCTTCTTCTTTTATGAACAGTAACCTACTTGTAACCTGATTGCAAATGTTTCCCTGGATATTTGAGTCCATATGTAGATGTGGTTGTTGTTAGGTGCCGTCAAGTCGGTATCCGACTCATAGCGACCCTATGTACAACAGGGGAAACACTATTGTCAGTGTGTCTCTGCTGTTCATAGGGTTTTCAATGGCAGATTGATTTTTGGGAGAGGGTTACCAGGTTCATCTCCCAAGTCTACAGCACCTGGTATTCCCAGGTGGTCTCCCATCCAAGGATTAACCAGGCCCAACCCTGCTTAGCTTCCGAGATCTGACAGGATTGGATGCCACAGGGCTATGGCTGCAGGCTATATGTAGATAGCACTGGATATTTTTGTGGACCTCTGGTTTCCTTTGACAGTTGGAAGAGTGGGTAGATCTGTTGTCCATTCCATTTCTGGATTGATGCCTCTAGCCACAGAGTTGTAGAACTGTGATGCATTAACCCCTAGGAGGAATTCAATGGGGGTTTTGAAATTTTATGGAAAAATCTTATGCATATGCAGGCAAGTGAATTTTCCTAGGAAGAAGGCCATTGCTTTCATCACACTGCCAAAAAGATCCAGAGACAGCTTAAGAATCGCTCCATCAGAATATCCCCAGCACCTGGACATGGAAAAGTAATACAGTCACCAGGCTCTGTCTTTGGGGACTGCTCGCAGGATGGATTGGGAAGTGAAAATGAAATCAAGGGGAGACCCAAATAAACCCTTGAAATCCACTTGCTCTCAGTTACTTTTGCCTTTGTGTCACCAATTTTAGAGGCCACATAGCTGAGCAATGTATCCCCAATAGCTTTGCTGTAGAAAACACCTCTGAAATACAAGTCATGATGGAGATGAGGGTCTAAGTTGTTTTCCTGGGAGACTTGGAAGTTCCTTGAGCCATTGAAACCATTGATTTTTCACTCAGGCCTGCACAGGTGTCCAGTGAGTGACACTTTCACATCAGAAGGCCGCAACTCCTCCATCAGAACAGGCGGATGCTGTCCTTTCCTGAACATGTGTCGTATGAAAAGTCATGAAGATTCATCACTCATGGGCTGACCCCAGATGACTCCACTGTCCTTACCTTCAGTCGTCCTTCCCACACCTCAGGCCACCTGCTCCTTTGTCTTATGAACACTTCTAAACCCTACACTCAGGGAGGCAAATGGGAGATGTCCTTTCCCATCTCCATGCCTGGCTGCCTTGCAGATAAACTCTCTCTTGCAAAACTCCTTGTTTCAATGATTGGCATACTGTGCAGGGTGTGTGTGTATGTGTGCAAAACAGGCCTGGCTTGGTAACAAAAACACCAGGGGCAATCATTGTATGTAGGGAGATGACAAGTGGGTTCCATCTGAGCAGTGTGCTTGAGTGGCCTAGAACAGAGTTTGGGTTTCCATGCAGCCAGCTCCCATCTGTCCTATAGCTATTGTCCTACATAACAATAGACTCTTAACATGACCGGTGGATTGAAGAGAAGGACCGCATTAGCAAGTCAGAGTGAATCCATCTTGACCACTTGATGGTCACTCAGAGCCCATACGTAGTTGATACCTGCAAGGTAGTGCCAGAGTCTTAGTGTTGCCGTAGACTCGTGGACACAGAGGCCAAACTCTGTTCAACACAATAACCCCTCAAAACTCTTTATGGTCAATGGAACTCCTTTGCCTGCTTAGCCCTCACTTATCATTGATCTACACTTGTTCCTGTGATCTTTGGTGATTGCAAAACTCAAAGTAATTCTCCACTCACTGGGCTTAATTCTGCCTTCTAGAGTTTTGTGAAATAAATTTATGTCTATTTCATGGAAACTAAGTGAAATATTTTTGTTGCTGCTGTTTTTGATTTTTGTTTGGCTGGTTGGTTTTGTGTTTTTGGAGATAGAGTCTCACTATATAGCCCTGGCTGGCTTCGAACTTGTGATTCTCCTGCCTCTGCCTTTTGAGTGCTGGGATCACAGACAAGTACCACCATGCCTTGCTAAAATGTCTTTATAATAGCACCATTCCTTCAGAAAGGAATCCTTCATCAGGTAGCTATTCTTAATTTAACATTTTAACAAACTTTTATACTTTATAAAATATATTCAGGTGCATTACCTTATGTAATCTGTAGAAGTACAGGAATTATCATATTCATTTTTTTCATGTGAAAAGTTGGCACTTGCTAAAATTAAGTAATTTGTACAAAATCCGTAAACAACAGAAGAGCCAAGGACCAGTGCCTGTATCTTTACTTCTAGGTCCAATGCACCTGCTACTTCCTCCCACTGCCAGGATTATTTACTCAGTCACTCCAACATTTATGAAGAGCATGAATTATTTTCCCCCAGCTAACACTCTTGTTTCCTTGACTTAACTCACCAAATCCTCACAAACATCTCTTTTAACAGCCTGACTACTAGTCCTAGAAATGACTCCCCACTTTGTCAATACCCTAGTGAAAGTGCTGGGTTCCTGGACGATATTACAGATGTGAAAGGAAAAGTGGTCAGCTATTTGCCATTTCCTCCTCTCTTCCAGGGGCTGGGTTTAGCTCAATTGGTAGAGCCCTGCTCTGCACTCTCTGAGGACCCAGGTTTGATCTCTAGCACCACAAAAGTTGGAGAAGGACATGGCAATCCATTCCTAAAGCAATCCTGAGACAATCAGCCATTGAAAATCCTATGAGGATCGCTATGAGTTGGACCCGACTCTATGGCACCTAACAACAACAACCTGTCTTCCAAGGGGAAGATCTATTGCTTACTATATTGAGCATTATGTATGAAAATTTAAATTTGAGAAACCAGAGAGAGACAAGTCATGCCACAGAAGACAGGGCATATTGTGAGGGTGAGAGGCAGAAGGCAGAGAAAACCTAGAGTTTTTAGAAGCCACATGGAGGGGAATTTCTAGGGTGAAGAGAGAAGAGAGAAACTGAGGCTGGAAGAGGAAATCCAATGGGTAGCAGAGGCAGCTGGAGCATCACTGGTAGGTACTAGTTAGGTTTCTTCTATGTGATCTTGCATGTATGTTTCTTCCCCGTGGAATTTAATGAAACATTTCATTTATCATTGTGAAATTACGTTTATTTTGGTTCAGTCTTCAAGGGAAGAACAAGATACACAGACCAGATCTATGACATCTGGCTTACACAGGCATGAGACTCCATAGGGTGAGCCTGACCAGAGGTGGCTAATGATCTAAGAAGAGTAACGGAGGCTTGTTAGTTGATTTAGATGCCAGCTCTGACTCATAGCAACTCTGTGTACAACAGGCAAAACACTACTGTCAGTGCTTCTCTGCTATTCATAGGGTTTTCAATGGCAGATTGTTTTTTGGGAGTGGATTACTAGGTCCTTCTCCCAAGCCCACAGCACCTGATGTTCCCAGGCTGTCTTTCATCCAAGGACTAACCAGGCCGGACCCTGCTTAGCTTGCAAGATTTGATGGGATTGGATGCCAAGCAGGGGCATCTGAAGAAGGATTAGGTCCTTCAGAGAAGGGCCAGCCTGACTTTGTACTTTTGATAGACAACTCTCCCCCTCTTGTGTTGTTGCAATACTGTGAATCTCTCTGGTACCTTTAAGTTGAAAAGAAATTTCTGTCTCTGTTCCTTGGTGGGCCCATAGCACGTTCTTCCTTGGCTTTATGGAAATCAGCCACTGGCTTGGCCAATGACCAGACTGCCTTGGATTTCTGTGGCCTGAGAGTAACTGTCATCTGACAATCTGAGGTGCTTGTAGTGCTTTTTGTTTCTTCCTTAAGAAGTAGCTCCAAGTTAGTGTTATAAAGTTGTAATGGATGGTTTTGAGCTCTATTATCCTTAGCTAACCAACACCCTCATGCCCAAACTTCCCAGTTGGCTGAGATGGAATTCAGGGAACACCACCCCCAAATATGAGAGTTTGCCATGTTGGGTATTTTAAGCTGAAGGAAATTGAGAAGGCTTCAGAAGCATAAAGGTCTGTTTGCCCTTCTTTCTTAAAGACTCTAATGTGATACTTATCTTGCCCTATACGAGGGGAAAGGGGGTGTTACAAAGAGAGGCCACTAGAAGTTTGAACAAAAAGGCCTTGATGAGTTCTTCAAGTTATTACCATTGGGTTATGCTTCCTTTCAGCCCAATAATACTTCTGCAGAGCTACCCAATCTCCACCAAACCCAAGCATAAAAATATATGGTTCTCCCTGGGCTGTTGGGTCTTCATTTCTCAAGGGTTTCATGGCACACAAAACTTTTGTTCAGTTGATTGGTTATGATTTTCTCTTGTTGATCTGCATTTTTGAACCTAATGGTAGATAAGGAAAAGATACTTCTGATAGCAGCTTGTAATCTCCCTCTTCTCTGCATAACTACCAACAGCTGAAGGGAATACGCTTGATCTAAGAGGCTACAATCCCCAGATTTTGGCCAATTCTGTCTAACACGAAGGAGCAAACATCTGTTTACCCCAAAAAATCAAAGAGGGATAAGCTCTGTGGTACAATTTGTGGCCCAGCGATCCTCATGGGGTCACACTGAACCACGTATCCACAGGAGAACACATACTTGCTTAGCTTTCTCCACTTACGTATCTTGCTTTTCCTACCTCCTCCTGAGACCCATCCCTCACAATAAATCATGACATGGAATACCTGCCTCAGGCTCTGCTTGCAGGGAACGGTGCCCAAGACAATAGTTGGATCAAATCTCGAGGTGTTTGTTAAATTCAAATGAACCATTATTCTTGAGGTTCTTATTCTCAGACAGTGAAACATTTTTCTCCACCAGAATATTTCAACTGGAAAGATATGAGTCCTTCTGGGGATGAGTGTGTAGCTCAGTGGTAGAGCACTTGCCTGGTGTGTGCAAATCATGGGGTTAGATCCCCAGCACTGAAAAGGAATAGATTTTCTGAATTCTCATACTTTACATCCAATTACTAAATCATGTTCATTTTACCTTGAAAATTTACTTCAAATTATTAACACATCTCCATACATATGATGGTGCTGTTAGTGCAGGCTCTGGAAATCTCTTACTCTGAGACAGCCTCTGTGCCTCCAGAACTCTCTCTACCCTGTGATCATAGCAGCAAATCTAATCCTGGTCCATTCTCCTTGACATTGCTCAGTGGCTCTCTCTGCTGTACTAGTGGTTCTTAGTGGAACTTTCCTGAGGTTGCTGGGTACCACAGTGCACACCTGTAATCCCAGCAGTCCGGGAGGCTGAGGCAGGAGGATCATGAGTTAGAGCCAGAGACAGCCTCCATAACTTAGTGAGACCCTGACTCAAAGTACAAAAGTAGAAAAGGGCTTAAGGGTACAGCTCAATGGTAAAACACGTGCCTAGCATGTACAAGGCACTGGGTTCAATCCCCTAATACTTATAAAAAATAAAAATAAGAAAAGATCCACCTGTCTCCTCTCAAGCAGATACTTTTGAGATATGAGAAATGTAAAATAATGACACTCTACTAATCTTTCTGTTTACTTATATTGGAAGCAATAACATTAATTTTTGTAAAAATATTTTATCTGTTCATACATAATTGATTCATTTTTAAATGAGTTATTTAAGAAATGTTTTTAAAATGTATGCTTCTCGGCTTTAAATTCTAATGTTATTGTTGTTAGGTGCCTGTTGAGTTGATGTCCAACTGACAGCGACCCTACATATAACAGGTGAAATAGTATTGTCTGTGCTTCTTTGCTATTCATAGGGTTTTCAATGACTGATTGTTTCTTGGGAGTGGGCTGCCAGGTCCATCTCCCAAGTCTACAGCACCTGGGGTTCTTAGGCGGTCTCCCATCCAAGTACTAACCAGGCCCCACTTAGCTTCAGAGATCTGATGGGACTGGATGCCACAGTGGTATTGTTGCAGGCAAATGCTAATATAGTAAACTAAATAGCCATGGTTCATAGGAACAGAAGCTCTTTAGGGTCAATCAAGTCTTTGGATAACTTGACAATGCCCACCTTCTTTACTGAATCCTTTTGAGAAACCCTGAGCCACATTCATCCAAGATACTCTTGAATTCCTACATTTTCAGCTATTTTCCAGCCATAAATAACTAACCTATCTATTCAGTAAAATAAGAGAAACTCGTCTTAGTCATATCCCTTAGAATCAGCTCCAATAATAATTACTGATCATTGAATATAATGCCTCATATTTTATGAAGTGTTAAAGAATTGTTCACTTTACATGATAATTCTCTTGTGAATACAAAATTAGCCTGATTTTCACAGAGTGGAAGGCAAAGGTTCAGAGAAGTAAAGTAACTTAACCATGTCTGGAAATTAAAGAAGTCAAAACTCACAAACAGTTTTCAATAATCAGAAACCCCATGTGCCTCCTGTGAGAGTACACTGTAAGCAGGTATGAGACCAAAAGAGCCATACCAGAAAGCAGTAGATACTCAGTTGGGAGATCGCCTGGGAACACCAGGTGCTATAGCCTTGGGAGAAAGACTCAGCAGCCCATTCCCAAAACAATCAACCATTGAAAACCCCATGAATAGTAGAGGAGCACTGACATAGTGCCAGCCATGGCACACTGTTGGGGAGTGTTTTGTTCTGTTGTACCTTAGGTCGCTATGAGTCGCATCTGATTCCATGACATCTAATGACAACAATTATGAGGGAGTAGGCTTTGTAAAAGTCTATTTTCTATCTGGATATTTACACAGAGATGTAATGAAGAGTATGCCTCTTCACTATACTTCTATCTTCAGAATCACAGAAGACCAGGTAAAATATCACTGTAGGGCATAAGGCATTTTTTTTCATGTTCCCTATTGAATGAACTTACTTGCACTTTACATTTATTCCCTGTTAATATTTAGCCTTTCTGGATAACATTCTCATTTAGATTAAGCCTTTAAGCAAGTCAAACTGTTCACATAAAAATTACGCTTGTTCACTGCGTGAGCTCTTGATAATACTTAGTTATAAATAAAGAAGTTTTAACATCTTCTACTAGGCTAAGGGAGAGACACAGCAGATTTTAGCTTGCATGCCTAAGTTTTTAATCATTCATTTTCATTTTTCTTCTACTCTTTTCCAATATGGTCTGTGATATTTCAAATTCTATTTATAATAGAGGAATTTTTCTGTTGAGAAGGAAAAAAACCAGATTTGTTTAGCGTCATGTTTCATTTGAAAGGACTCAAAATGGCATCAGTGTGTGTGACGAGGGTCACATGGTTCCTGTTCTCTTTGAGGAATTTCAGCTCGCACGCTGGGGAGTGCAGAAGCAGGACCCAGTGAGAGGATCCCATTCATTGAAGAATAAATACACAGGAAATGTCAACAGAACCACCAGTGTTGGGCGCTTAAACAGATTTAGAAGAAGACAATAAACTCGTTCTGTGCTAATAGTTGCTTGACTTCTGGTCTCTTAGGGAAAAAACATGACAGATAGTTTTTCTATGTCCTTAGACAGAAGGTCTTAAGAGGTCACTTTGCTCAGTGTAGATCACATAGTCCTTAATTCTGAAGAGAAAAAATCGAGGCCAGTTGTCTGAGATCAGATTCTGGCTCTGGTCCTTACCAGTGAGTGATGGCTAGTGAGTTTTCTAACTTCTCTATGCCCTTGACCTTTCAGTAGAATGATGTTGATGATAATATTTACTTCGAAATAGCTATGATTGTTGTTGTTGTTAGGTGCCATCCAGTCCTGTCCAAGTCATAGTGACCCTCATTGGGTTTTCAATGGCTGATTGATTCGAGATGCCTCTGGGAATGAATTGCCTTGTCCTCCCTTTTTTGCAGTGCTGGGGATCAAACTCGGGTCCTCAGAGAGTTCGGCGTGGCACTCTGCCAACTGAGTTAAACCACATTCTTCTTCCTAAAGTCCAGCTTCTTGGATTATTTGCTCAGCATATAAATTGAAGAGATATGGTGAACGAATATAGCCCTGATGCACACCTTTCTCAACTTTAAACCAGGCAGTGTTTCCTTGTTCTATTTGAACAACTGCCTTCTGGTTCATGTACAGATTCCTCATGAGTACAATTAGGTGCTCTGGTATTCCCATTTTCCAAAGCGTTATCCATAATGTGTTATGATCCCCACAGTCAAATGCCTTTGAGCTACAGAGTGAGATGTTATCACAAAAACCCAAGGGCTGGAGCTGTCACTCAATGGTAGACTACTTGCCTAGCCTATACAGGCTGGAAAGCCGTGGGTTTGGTTACTGGCACAGCAACTTCTAGATAACGTTTTTCCAATAAGGATAGAAATCATGGTTGTCTTTCATGTGCTGAGATTCAGATGATTTAAACTTTTCTCATTTTATTTCCTCAAAGATGAGTAATAGCTCATTTTTCTGTGGGTTCCCTTGTATTCTCAGATAGCCAGGATGATGGGTCTAGAATCCCTGAGAAAATAATGAAGAGCTTTAACAACTTATTCTGCAAAAAGAAATGTCTGCATGCATTGAACAATTGAACTGTTTTGGAACTGGAGTGGTTAGATTGAGCCAAGTGTCCGCCTTCCCCCTTTATGTGTTAGATTTTCTAGATTTAGAGAGCAAAATGTAGCCAATTATACATGAGTTATTTCTTCCAAGGGCCTGGTGTGCTGACATATGCCTCTAATTGGTGCTCAGCCACATTTCTTTGTTAACTTTCAGTGGCAGGTTCTGGCATGCACAGCTCACCAAATTGAGATGCAAATCCTGACCGCAGCTTCAGACATGCTGAACAATTAAGACACTTTTCTTTGTTAAGAAAACGTTGCAAAATTCACAAGTTATGATTTTTACCCAGTTGTTTAGCCAGAGAATGCATAATCATCATTACCGGTATTTTGCTTTGAGGGAATGTCAGGCTTATTTTGCATGTGATTTGAGTTGATTTTTTAAAAATAAATTTCTCCCCAGAATCACAGTTCAGCTCCTTGGATGAAATCAATTCCATAGACAGAATTGTGTTTGTTTTAGGCTATACTATCAGGACTGTTGTCAGTTCTGAATATTTAAAAAATATATATTCATTGAAAGTCATTATCACTTTAAAATATGTTGGATTATTTTCTTCCTTTTATCTTTATATTCTAAAATTCTACAAAGAGTGAAAAATCACTATGTATAGAATCTAGTCATTTTTAGGAGGTTTTCTCACCTAATAGAAGTTTCCTGTATTTGAAGCCTTCTTTATGAATGGAAAAGCCAGACAAATACTCCTTGCAGTCTCTCTTGCAGTTTACATTCAGATTTTTCTACTCATGTAGGATTTAATTTGCAAGGTAGTGATGGGAGTGTGATGCTCCCTGGACAATGGTTTTCCAGCAATAGGAGCAGATATTCCATAAGAAGATCCTTTGGCCAGCATCTGCTAGGCAAACTGTGACTCCTTGACTGAGTAATGGTGGCAGTGGGCATTTCTGGAACTTCCAGGAGGTATATTGGGCTACATTCCAGGTCTGCCAAAAGAACGAACAAATCTTAGAAGTGCAACCAGAATGCTCCCTGGAAGCAAGGATAGCTACAGTGCATCTCACATATTTTGGACATGTAGTCAGGAGGGACCAATCCCCAGAGAAGGACATTACATTTATGAGAGTGGCAGGTCAACGAAAAAGAGGAAGAACCTTAACCATATGTGTTGACACAGTGTCTACAAGAATGGGCTTTACCATAAATGAGATCCTGTGCCTGGCACAGAATCAAGGAGTGTTTCATTCCACTGTAAATAGGGTCACTATGAGTCAGACCACATTAGACAGCACCTAACAACAATACCTCCAACCATCATAGATATTCCATCAGCTGATCTATATCATAGAATAAATTATTTTCTATTTCAAGTACCCAGAAGGGGTTCTCTTGTTTACAACCAAGTACTCTTATATGTACATGTGTCTACACAGTTAGATGAGGATCTTTAAAACAAACAGACAAACAAATACAAAAAATACACCCACCACCATTACCATCTCACTCTTCTAGGGACATAATTACTTATTGATTCATTTAGCAAAGAAAAAATATATCAACTGTCTATTATATGAGGCTCCACACTAACACTGATTTGGTATAGACTTGGTTTCAGCCTTGCTGGGGCTGTAGATTATATATCCACTTTTGTATTGATGATTGCCTTTAAAACACAGTGTCACTATGGGTATCTTTGCAGACTTGTGTTGTACAAACTATTGTCACTGCTTTAGATGACACAGTGTCTCATTCTTCTCACAGCCTGAGAAACCATGGAAGATAATCACTCCTATGGTGTTTTACTACAAAAACAATGAGAATTTATTCATTTTTGAAAAATACCAAAGTTGTATCTTTGTGGTTAAAAGTAAAGGACTTTTCACTCAGCAAAGTTAATTCATGTATACACTGAGTAGCTATTTTATACCTAGCAATATGTTACTTAAGTCGCTGGGAGAGAGAGGATAATTCCAATTCCAAGTTAATGCTCCTTTACATACCTTACCACAAGAGTTGAGTAGACAAGATAAGCAAACATTAAACTATCAATAAAGAAAATGAGATATCACAAAGCAGAACATTATAGGTTAAGGGTAACAATGTCATAAAATGTCAATTATATTGCAGTAGTTAGTATAGCAGGAGGTATAGAAAGAAGTCATAAATGTGGGCTGGAAAAGTCAGAGATATCTTCACCAAGACATAAGACTTAAGCTGGTTCTTGGCAACCGTAGTGTGGGTTTAAATTTTGGATCTGACTCTTGTTGTGTAACCTTGGACAAGTTGCTTAAACTTTCTGGCATTAATTTCCTCCTGGATAAATGGAAGTAATAAAAGTATCTACTTCTAACATTGCAAGGATTAAAGGATTTAATATATGTAAGTATTTAGTGAGTACATGCTAATACATTTCAGCTATTAGTAACACACTTTAACTTTTATTTGTGTGCAGTAGATTTCCACTGTTAATATTGCTTCAAATGGGTAAGGAGGGGGCATTTTACAGAGGTAGATGGTAAATAGTAAAACCATGACATATAACTCAACATCATACTAACTTGTTAAACTCGCCCATGCCATCAGAAGATGTATAGCTCTTTAAGTTCTGCCTCTAAGCAACAGTTGACTACTTCTACCTACATTATGCCTACAGCCACGCCACTGTGGGGTCCGAGCTCATCCAATCTTGGAAGCAAAGTAGGGTCAGGCCTTGTTAGTCCTTAGACGGAGAACACCTGGGAATACTGGGTGATTTAGACTTGGGAGAAGGACCTGGCAGCCCACTCCTAAAACAATCAGCCATCAAAAAATCATAACTAGCAGAGGAGCACTGGTATAGTGCCAGGCATGTGACAGTGTCAGGGAGTGTTTCATCTGTTGTATATTGGGTTGCTATGACTCAGACCCAATTGATGGCACCTAACAACAACAAGTGATAATTTCCATTAATATTCCATTTATTATGTATACATATGTATATATATACATATATACACATATATACATATATATATACACACACACAACTTTATAATAGTTATAAAGTCTCAAGGTAGAGAATTACTCTATACTCTAGAGTACAGAGAATTATTCTATACTAGGATAATGTTTTACCTATTGGTTAACATATACACACACACAATGTAAGTTATTGTTCTTGCTCTATAAAAATCCATAGTCTAGCCAGGTGCGGTAGTGTACTCCTGTAATCCCAGTGGCTTGGGAGGCAGAGGCAGGAGGAGCGCAAGTTCAAGACCAGAGGCAGTCTGCATAACTAGGTGAGACCCTGTCTCAAAAAGTAAAAAAAAGGGCTGTGGTGCAGCTCAGTGGTCCAGCACTTGCAGAGCATGTAAGCGCTAGGCCCTGGGTTCAACCCCTAGGACTGGAAAAAAAAATTCATAGTCTAATTGAATGAGATAACTGTGAAGCCATTTATTGCCTCTGAGCCTCTACCCAGCTTTCTATACTGGCTTTCTGATAGCAGAGCTGACTCTGTCAAAAACATGCCTGCATTGTCAGCTGCTTTCTGCCAGGATTTCTAGCAAGGAGTGCTAGACAAAAAGAGAAAGAAAAGAGAGAGCGAGAGAGAGAGAGAGAGAGAGAAAGAGAGAGAGAAAAAATCCCAGGCTGGAGGAGGAAGAAGAGATACTGTCCGATTTACTTCCTGTCTCAGATTCGTTTCCCATTCCTGGTCATTGATACCCTGGCCACATCTCTGCATCACTCAGAATGTATGAGGATCCAAAATCAAAGGGTTCTGTTCTTTTTCATGACTGAAGTCGAATGAACCACAGAGCTGTTCCAGGTGGCCACCAACTGTCATCTTGGAGGAGGAAAGGAAGGAAGAGAGTACATACAACACTAGAATCAAATTATGGGATGGGACATACTTATGAGATTGGACGCCATTTTTCTTCCACATTGACCATAAGATAAAGCCTCTTGGGGGAGAGGAGAGTCAGAGAAAAATACAGAAGTTACTTTTTCTTAGCATATCCAAGACTAATATAAGTATAGGGTTTACCTCATTACAGATGTACAGAAGTGTGGCTTATAAAGGTGTAGGGCATTCATTGTCAATCACTGACTTTATAATAGTTATAAAGTCTCAAGGTAGAGAATTACTCTATACTCTAGAGTACAGAGAATTATTCTATACTATAGATAATGTTTTATCTATCGGTTAACTTCCCCTTAGAATTTCTTATCAAGCTTCTGAGGCCTTTTGGAGGAATAAAAAACCAGGGAAGTAGTACTCAATATAAGCCAAAGTGTTAGTGACTCACTCCTATATCCCATCTATTTGGCATTTCCCTATCTAGCTCTCTCTTTCCCTTATAAGATCTTCTATCTTAAAGGTGCTGTTGAGTGGTTGCATCATTGTGGCTATAAGAGTTAAACTATTAGTATTAATATGCTTGTCAGCAGCTGTAGCCCTGTAGCATCGGATGCCATCAGCTCTCAGAAGCTGAGCAGGGTCGGGCCTGGTTAGTACTTGGATGGGAGACCACCTGGGAAGACCAGATGCTGCAGGCTTGGGAGATGGACCCGACAACCCACTCCCAAAAATCAACCCACCATTGAAAACCCTATGAGCAGCAGAGAAGCACTGACAATAGTGTTTTGCCTGTTGTACATAGGATTGCTATGTGTTGGACACTGACTCGATAGCACCTAACAACAACAATTAATATGCTTATAATTTCTGTTCTTTAACAAGCATTTAAAACACTATGGCTCCTTTTAGACAGTTAATATATTGCACATTGATGCTTTCAACATGTTATAAAGCTAACCACAAGCAAAAGTCCTCTGTATCCCTACCAAAAGCCAATCAAAAGAAGGGTAATTGAGTTATCCCTCTTTGTGACTTAATACTGCATGCCTGTATTAACAAATTTGTTAATGGTGTAGTCACTTATTGTTCTCAGGGCATGAGGTACTGATTTCATAAAACAAAGCAGGAAGAATAAGTTCAATAACTAACACATGAATGAACAGCTGGTTCTGCCAATCTTTTGGTGTCAAGAAAAAGAGCCCGGAACGTAGAGTCAGATCTGGATATGAGTCCTGGTATTTGTACTTATTTGTGTGACTTGGGTAAATCACTTATTCTTTCCAAGCTTCAATTTGTCCAATTGGACAATAAAAATCATCTCTCCAGGACTGATGTGGTAACCCAAACCATGACTGCAGAGCAGAGGTTCAGAGTGGTGCTTTAAAACCCCTCCATAAATACTCAGAGGCTCTCTGTTCCTAATGCCTGCCCATCAGAGGAGAAGAAGTTCTATTGTACAAGATAAGAAGAAAAGCTCTCTTTGTTTCTGTGGGACACTGATGAGCACTTCTGCTTGGCGCTTTAAAAATTATATTATGCAAATGCAATAAAGTCACATTTTGTGAACATGCCTCACAGGCACCATTCAGAAGAATGTGATCATCATAGAGTGAACATTATTACATACATGGCCTTTTTCTTCATCAATCGTCAGGAAAGTTTCTGTAATCCAAATATGGGAAAACTGGAAGATTTTTTTTTTAAAGTGATGAAAAAACTACATGGGGAAATGTTGTTTATTTCTTTGAACTGGAAAATATGAGACCATCTGAATTTCACAAGACTATTCTGTTTTTACCAGCACGAGTTCTTCACACATATTCCAGGAAAAACCCTTTGCTTTTGTCCCTGCAAACATTCTCAAGGTTATCCTTTCAATATTTGAATCATCTCATTTTCTTCCTTAAATCCCAGAGATGGTCTCTAATTCCATCTCAGATCAAGTTAAAATCTTCTAATTATTTGTATCTCCCAAGCAGCTCTGATTTCCTGCTAGAGACTGAGTAGGAAAGCCACTGAAATGCCACTCCTTAAATATTGTATCTCCTGCCACTTCTCAGTCCTTTTACAAGCTGTTCTCACTGCCCACTCTGATCCTTTAGCAGTTAAATTCTGCCCAAGACTTCGTATCTCCCACACCTTTGCCAGATCATCACCTTTTTCAGGGCTTAGTGCACACCTGTGACCCTGGATTCGGGAGGCTGAGGCAGGAGGCTGAGGAGTTTGAGGCCAGCCTTGGCTACACAGAGAGATTCTGTTTCAAAAACACAAAACAAAATAAAACAAGAAACCTACTTATCCCTTCTCTATACTCCGCTTCCCCACTCCTACATACCTGAATGCACTCAATTATACACACACACACGTATGTGTGTGTATATGTGTATATATATATATATATATATATATATATGTATATGTATATGTATGTATATATGTATATATGTAGTACTTAGGTGGGTTTCCGCCTACTTTTAATGCTAATTCCTTAAGTAGATGGCAAATACATTCACAATGGAGCCTATATTGTCTTTCAATTTTAGTATCTTCATTTTCTTCTTTTTCTTTCCCAATTTAATATTACATATGAGACACTTGGAAAGATGAATCAAAGCAAAAGAGGAGGCCCCTGATCTTTCAAACTCATAGGGTTTCCATAGAGAAAAAGTCACTTTAGAAATCTGCCACGTACTGGAAAGGTGGAGCTGTCATATATGGTCGCAGCCCGTTAACTTGCTCTTGCGCCCTCTTGTGCTTCCTGTTCCTTTGCTGAATGGACCAATCACAGGGCACGAGGAGCCGGAAGTGGTTTCTCTGGACTACTGGGCGCTACTACAGCAGGACCAGCCTGAAGAGAGGGAAGGTCTAGGCTTAAAGTATCGTTGAAGTTTTGACTCTTAAAGGAGCCACCACTAAACAACTTGCTATGGAATTGAGTTTTATGTTTGTATCTTTTTCTGATTTCCTGAGGATGCATGGGAAATCCTGAGACAGCCCGGGTCTTTACATGATAGAGTGGAAAGCAATGTCTTCACTGAGCAGAGCTAAATATATTGTGGAGAACAGGGAAAAAAATAAGTTTTACGACTGAGTCTTTCCAAGTTCTGCTTGTATCACACGATGTGATTTTTCCACTTCCATTCAGACTTGCCTTGATATTATAGGTTAAAGGAATGCAGCAAATCTTTCCATTTTGTTCTTCCTTATTCCTTCTATGACTGGAAATACCCATTTTTGACATATCTGACTTAAGCTTAGAAGCTTAGTATTGAGTCATTTTTAACTATAAACTTACCTTCTGCTCAAAGTTGGAATGGACTTCTGATGAAATGAACCTTGAACTTGAACTGAGCACCATTTATAAAACAGAATGCCAACATTTTTATTGTTGTTGTTTTAAAAGCCAGGGAGGACTTCTGAATAGAAACTAAACCTATATTTTTGAAAACCACTGAACCAGAATAAAACGAGAACATCAGAATATTTTCTGAAATAAACTTGAACCAAATTGATATTTCATTTCATCCAAGTTGCTGGTTAAGATAAAGTGTGTGGTCATGTAATATAACAAAGTTAAATAGCCCACCCAGAGATTAAATATGTGGCCTTTCACTCATTAGTATCATATTTTAAAACTATAACAACTGAGATGCATTTCTACAAGCCATGACCACATACGTAACTAGAGAAATGAATGATCACGTCAGTGGGAAGGAAAGTTTAAATTCGCAAAGGTTTAGAGATTTACTCAAGATCATATAGAATATCAACAAAGAGCTGGGATGTTTTGAACACTGTTTTCCTTCAGGTTTTATATGAGAAGGAAGAGGCAGTTTCAAAACCATAACCTAACTCATACACATCATTAACTTTCGGAGTACTTGAAGTTATTGGTATCGATAGTTGCCAGTAGTGAAGGCTTTAAAAAAGATTTATTCTTCTTATCAAATTTATTCAGGAAAGCTCTAGTGATTGTTTTTCAAACATACTCAAATCAAAGCTGATTCTTTTTCCTCTAAGAACTGCTCAATAAAAGAGAAGAAATTTTCCCCTTAGGTTTGTCCACTGATATTATCTCTGCTAGAAACTGAAATATTTCCCCAAAGGACTGAACTATGTTATGTCAGAACTTGTGAGTTTTCTATCCTGATCAAGCCATGATCAAGTTTATCTTGAGGAGGTCAAGGTTGGCTTAAGCACTGAAACTCAGCCTGGGATCACAACTGCAGGGCTTCTGTGGAGAGAAGAATTACATGGCTTCTACTCCTATAATTTATTGAAATTAATAAGGACTTACCTGCCTGTCTAGGGCCAGTAACTTATCCCTTACATGCTGCCATTTGAGGAATTTTACATATTAGAGATTTATTGTTCGTAGTTGTTTTTTTATGCAGAATATAAAAATGCAAAGGTTGCTTTATAAAGATATCCATTCATGAAAAACAAGTGCTCAGGTTACTGCAATTAAACTAAGTCTGTTTTTTCTTTTCTGGAAGATTTTGCTGTATAATATAAAAGGGATGGCTTTATTTTAAGTAATAAATCTTTTGAAATTAAAACTATTTTCTAGGAGTGATTAATTTAAGTGGATAAGCAGTAAGCACTTATGTGTAATTTTTCTTTAGTAACTCCAAATCGTATGTCAGTTTTCACCTAGTAACTGTTGACCTGTTTTGCAGAAAGTGTCTCAAACAGGCTTTAGTGAGTCTGTGGATTATTTGAAGACAAATTGCATCTTTTGGAGTTAAAACTGATCATTAACTAATCCTGAAACTTATTGTACTAACACAATCATTTAAAAACTCACTTAACATTTTTCTTTCTTTGGTACTGGGGGTTGAACCCAGGACCTCATGCTTGCATGCTTTGCAAGTGCTGGGCCACTGAGCTGCACCCCCAGACCCCCTTTTTTTTTTTTTTTACTTTTTGAGAGAGGGCCTCACTAAATTACACAGACTGCCTCCGGTCTCGAATTTGCAATCCTTCTGCCTCTGCCTCTCGAGTCGCTGGGATGCACACCCATGCCCTACAATATTTTTATTGTTTTATTATCCCAGCGGATCACAAGTCTAGATAATTGCATTGTAGACTTTATTCCTTTCCCTTCAGGTGCTTCTTGCTGGTCCCGCAAGAGATCTCATGATCCATGTTTTCTGGGTTTAATCTCCTAGGACGGCACCCTGTACCTCTAAGAACTCATACATAAGCCACTTTACATCTGGCAATGGTCAGTGCCCACGTGAGTGATGTTACTTCAGGGGTCCCCACGCAGGGTCTGTAGCAGAAAATCCCTCTTTTCTGTCCATACCCTAACAATTATTTTACCAGTAAGTGATGGCTTTTCTATTTTCTATTGTGGATGGACAGGTGGTCTCCATTGATTTGAGAATTGGCTTGTTTGGTGCATTTTTGCGCTTATCTTGTTCTGCATGTCTTTGCAGCTCAACTATGGGCTCAAGGAGCAATGCTTTGTCACCAAATGGTGTTAGGTGCTATCAAGTTGGATCTGACTCATGGCGACCCTGTGTACAACAGAATGAAACACTACCCCACACTATGTCATGCACATGATCATTTTATGCTTGAGCCATTGTTGAAATCACTTATGTTTCTTATCATTTTGAGTCACCAAATAGAAATAAATAAAGCCACCTCGGTCAAGGGATGGAACATCCCTTTTCTCTACCTTTTTTTTTTTTCATTTATTCTACCTATAGATTCTGCCTGTAGTCATACCACTGTGGCGTCTGATCCCATGAGATCTTGGAAGCTAAGCAGGGTTGGGCCAGGTTAGTACTTGGATGGGAGACTGCCTGGGAACACCGGGTGCTGTAGGCTTGGGAGAAGGACCCGGCAAGCCACTCTCCAAAATAAAAAAATAAAACAATCAGCCATTGAAAATGCTATGAATAGCAGAGAAACACTGACAGTAGTGTTTCTTCTGTTGTACGTAGGGTCGCTATCAGTCAGACACTGGCTTGAGGGCACCTAAGAACAACAACAACAACAACCTGTATACTCTAGCCTAGCCACTCTTAGAATATAGTTCCTAGCTAACAAGCATACAAAAGCCAAAGCAAATTACTAAGGAGAATTTTGGCTCTGATAAAGGATCTTCTTGATTCCATGTTTTTCTCAGATGCTCTCGACTTGCTGTCTGGGCTACTATTCCATTTCCCTCCTCTCTAATTTTGTAACACCCAAGATCCTAGAACGCCCTAGTCATTGGCTAATCTTCAGCATTGACCTTGACATTCACACACAGAATTTAAACCTAGTGTCCACATACTCCTTGCTATTTCTGTATGTTTTAACTCTACCTGTCTCACCTGCTTTTGACATTTAGCACTGCCTCAACTTCAGATTTATGGGTACAGCTCAGCACTGGAGGCCTTGCATCTGGCACCTGCTGCTTTCTGAGAGGGGTTACAGTGGCTAAACCCTCAACCACCCTATAGCTCTAGGCCCCAAACAACTTGTCCTAAGTTAATCCTAAATTTTGGAGAAATCGGTGCAAAAAAGATGACATCCAGCTATAACAAGTACTAAATGAATGAAATATAATTCTCGTTGTAATATTTGCCTCTTAGACGAGTACGCTTGTTGAGATAAATATATCTATACTGGATAGCGTCTCAAGTATGGTGCAAAACCATTGGGCCTTTTTAGGGGGTGAATGTGCAGACAGAGGACTCAGAGCATCTCAAACCTCTGAGCTTCATTCGGGCATTCAAATGGACCTGTGGCCATCAGCACAGTTTACTCTATGCCCAGTGTCAGAACACTGACCTGCGATCATAGCTAAGCCGTGCTTTTACATTGTTCAGGCTCTCACCCTTACGTAAACAAACAAAAAACTCAGAGAAAAACAACAATAACAGAAAGTTCTTGGAAAAGTGATTACTCAAGCCTGTATTGGCTATTTGACATTTTTAGATAGAGTTACCCCCTTTCTTTTTCTGATCGCCAAGGGAAGAATAAGTACTTAAACCTAGGACAGGGGTTTAGCATGGAGAAACTGAGGCAACCAATAATAAACTTACTTTGTAATTTGCAGAGGGCTGGTTTGGATTGCAATAATAAATTACCTGGAAATGGGTAAAAAAAAAAGTATTATTCTAATCTATATAAGTCTATATGGGACAAGGACCTGGCAATTAACTCCAAAGCAATCCCAAAAGAATCAGCCAGTGAAAAGTCTTTGAGGGTCACTAGGAGTCAGATCTGACTTGATGGCATCTAACAACAAACAATATATAAGTCAATGGTTGAGGGGAGATTTCTAGGGACTCTGTAGCACTATGAAGGAAATGACTTTCTTTTTTTATTATAGTTACGGTGATGGGAAATAATTGGTAATCAGTTTTAAAAATCTATAGATCAAATCCTTTGCTCCCACACTTCCTAAAAGTTTTTGTGCATCTTCATTTAGTTTTATTTCTCTTTCATTCACAACATTGTGGTTATAGTTACCAATACTGTATTGTGCATTTAAAATTTGTTACAAAGGAAGATTTAATTTTAAATATTCTTACCAATATGTTAAAATTCACAACGAAAATAACTAAAAAAAAACTTCCTAAGATTTTAATTTAATAATACTCATTTCAGCTCCTCATTTCAGCTCTATTTAGATTAATTCTGGGAGTTAAATTCTAAGGCATACCATTTAGGAATTTTGTTTTGATTGTCTACCTCAGGTGCTTAACAATTAAAACACAAATTTTTCCTAATCACTTTGCTTTCTAATAACATGCCCTATTTTTGACAAGTCTTATTGATACTAATTATACATTGAATTTCCTTACTTCTTTGTGTAATCCCAACCTGGTGGCTCAAATGTCTTTTATTTTCTCTTATTATTCTTTATATATTTATACTCATTTGCAAGCATTGCATACCATCATTAACTCCACTTTTGTTAAAAGGATATCCTCTTTCAGCAATACGATACTCTCTCTCGCTTGATCTCCTCTTTCACACACACACACACACACACACACACACACACACACACAGCGAATACAGAGAAATTATGAAATTAGTAAGAAATTGCCAAAAGTCCTAATTCACCAACCATGTTGATGACGTCAGTATTCCCCATACCAACTCACACAGGGCACAGTGGCAAATGCCTCTAATCCCTGCAACTGTGCAGGCAGAGGCAGGAGGATTGCAAGTTTGAGGCTAGAGGCACTTTGTATAACTTAATAAGACCCCCAACTCAAGATAAAAAATAAAAAAGGGGTTAGGGGTACAGCTCAGTGGCAGAACACTTTGCAAAGTATATGTGAGGTCCTGGGTTCCGCCTCCTAGTACTGCAAAACAGATGGATGGATAGATAGATAGGTAGATAGCTAGATAGATAGACAGACAGATGACAATCTTATAAAGCTAATATTATTTTAAATTATACTAACCAAGTTGACAATGGAGATTTCTTTTCAGCTGTAAAAATCTTCCCCTAATTTATCTTTTGTAATCCCCAAATAGTTTTTTTTTTCCAAACACAGGCATTTTAAGGATGAAGGCAACTCCTATTTATTTTCTTGGATTTCACATACATTTGATACTGAAACATGAGTTGCAGGCTCATGTAATCATAGAAATATTTCAAGAGACAGAAAACTACAGTGTATTGATTTTGCATGTGACCTTACCTGCCATACTTAACCCCTCTGCTGGAACTTAACTCCATCTGCAAAAGATTCTTCATAATTATACCACCTTATTACCTCATCTGTATGCAGGAATTCTAAGATACTCTGGAAATAAAAAAAAATACCATAAACTGAAAGACTAACTTTCCCCCGACTATGGTGGTAAGATTCTCCTGTCATGACTTTAGAGGTGGCATTATTGCAGTGGCCACCACCATGATGGCAAAATCCACTCATAGATGAGTCCAGTCTTTCCCCAAAAGTCAGGATTTAGACACAGAATCTTCTTTTTCAACACAGCACTCCAGACAACTAGTACAAAGCTGGCATTCTGGATGCTTGGACCTTAGAGTGCTGTGTGAATACCACCAACATCACCCGAAACCGTGTCTCAAACGTGCAGTCTCAGCAACCACAGTTAACAACAATTAATTCCACATTTCACAACAGCTAGCAGAGAGGATTTTGAATGTTCCTAACCAATGCAATGAAATGATAAATGTTTGAGGTGATGAATGTGTCATTTGTCATCTGATCATTACACATTGTATTGAAATATTACGTTATTACATATGCATTGGAACATTACATGGTTCCCTTTAGTATGTACAATGATTATGTATCAATTAATCTGGGACCCTGTCCCAGATCTACTAAATTAGAGTCTTTATTAAACAAGTTTCCTGGGCAGGCCAGAAGTATGTAAAAACTTGAGAAGTATTTTGAATATGAAATATTTTTTCAGTTTGGGACCCTCTGAGAAACGAGTCCATGGGATAAGGAGTTTTCTTTGGTTAGGAGCTATTTGTTTGGATAAGAGATGGAACCAATTGCCAAGAGTCCCCTGGCCTCTGGGAATAAATGTGATAGAAAAGAAAAGAAGAACGGGAACACTTCCTGGTGGCCCTCCCTGGAACGCTTCAACCTTCCTGGTCCTCAGGGCCAGTGTGGCGTAACTGATAGAAGAAAGTACTGGAACTTGAGGATTTGGGCTGCCTTGGTTATGGACAGAAACACTAATGGTTAAAACCACAAACATTGTTAAAAGAAGTCATTCTGTTACAAGATAACTTCTGAGCCAACCTTAGCTGCAAGCAGAATTAAAACCAGGGTGTTTCTTTTCAAGTTGTCAGTTTATTTATGTAGTGGCTTCAGCCCTGAGCAGTATCACCTTCTGGCTCAGAGCTTCAGACAGCCACACACCGAACCTCGGACTAGGATGCTCCGGGTTTTGCTTTGCTCACACGGTGTAAAGTTACATTTATGCAGTAACAGATACATTATACATACCTGGCATTTTCCGTTAGTGTAAGGTCCAATGGATTAAGAACTTCTGTGGAACCGTTCCCTCTTCTGGCCAATTTGTAAAACTGTAAAATTCTTGAGCTGGCCTGATGGTACCTTTTTATAAATCCTGGAAAGTTTTTGCTGAGAGTGGAAAGACGATGTGATCCTAGAGCGACTTCTCCATTCTCTCCCAATCATTGTCTGGGCTGACTTCACTTACAACAATGGAGCTCTGACTAAAATTGGGAAACAGACAAAATTTAAGTCTAATTCCATTCAAAGTGGCGTAGGGACTCTTGTGGCATTTTCTGCTGTCAAGGAATAAACTCCCTTTGCATTTGAAATCATTCTTTCTGGCACCACCACCTACTCCCTCCTTTACCTAGGGGAATGGAGTCTTATTAAATCAAAGTCCAGATTTTTCCAGCATTGTTGGGGGTCAGCTCTGGCCTAGCTAAAGTCTCAGAGCCTTGTCTCAACACTGCTGTTGTCTGGGGAAACTCGAAGTTAGGGTAAGAGCTGGTTGGTGGCGCCAAGAGCAAGACCTCAGGAGCCTTCTTTGTATAAAAACAAGAACAAGGGTTTTATTTAGCTGCTCCTGCAAAGGCGACCAGGGGACAGCTGAGGGATGTTGTTAACGCTGATGGCCTGCACTGGTCTTGACTCCGGCAGTTCACCTTCTCTCTCTCCTCTGCCCCAGGCAGAGGGAGAAAATGGGGAGCTCTTCATGGCTTGCTTGACTCCTTTGTCTCTTTGGGGGCCCTGGTCTTGACTGCAGTCTTGTTTGAAGGTCTATTGCAGTCATGAGGTTGTGAGTCTCAGGAGTAGGGTGTGATGGTCAGGATCAATATGGTCGGGATGATGGGTGGAAACAAGAGGTGGAGATAATAGGCTACTGAGGGTGGTCAGTGGCCTGCTTATATACACTCCAGGAGTGGGGTGGACAGGGGAGTGACCAATCAGGGCAGGGCTCATGCCAGGAGTAACTGTCACCAACTGAAATGCAAATGTAGGCTTGGAAATGTGCACTTTTGGTAGGTGAATAAGGCATGGGCCGAGCCCAATCATGGGTGTCCCCTTACTGACCAATCAGGGGAGCCTGAGTGACCAATCAGAGTGGAAGTGGTCACTCCAGGGCTGGACTGGTCAGGGGCCATCTTGGGCTACTCAATGGGGGGTGGCAGGAGTAAAGGACCAGGATGTAGGACAGGGGTCACTTGCCCTAGAGGATAGAGGCTAGTCCTCCACATGGGCCAGATGGGCCTCTATAACCTGAGTCCTCTCTAGGATCCCCAACACAGCATTGTCCAAGAATCCTGGTGGCAATGTAGACACTTGCTGAGAGTTTTAAAAGCAGCTCTGCATCAAGGAATCTGTCGTGTGCTTCCCTACGCATTGAATGTTTCTTATACAGGTGAATGCATGAAGGTGTTTGCAAAATTCTCTCACATGAGTAGTGCAGGCAAAGGCACAAAGTCACAACAATTCTTCAGCTGGCAATCTTGCAGATGGTAGGACATCTGAGCAGTCACATTAATGGCTAAATCCTTCTTTGAGCAAGTCTTCCTTTCTCCCAGCAGGATGTTGTGAAGCAGATAGGAAGCCCATATTAAGTTAACTGACCTGGAAACATTTTTTTTCAGCTTGGTTTGATTTGGAGAACGAGAACTTTGTAATCCCATGTTTCATTAAAAAGAATTACATTTGGAAAGCAAATTGATTAAGGCCTAAGTGGTTCCACTAGCGATCAAGGGAACAGAATGGTTAACTGTTTCATTTCCAGAGGGTGGGCTGACCAGAGTGGGTGGATATTTTTTTTCCCACAAAACATTTTTCTGATAATAAGCAACAACAGTGAATAACACATTCTTTATTTTAATGGTGAACAGTAAATGGCAAAGGCCACTGTACTGGTCCTTTATTTTAGGTAGTTTTCCCCAGAACAAAATGGGTCAGAAAGTTAAAAAGCAAATCTTCATTTTTGCAATTGATTTATTTATTTGAAGCCATATAAATGGAGATCTAAGGAAATATTTTAAAGGATTGGTCTGTAAACTTCATAGTGTCAGAAATCTCATCTTCCCCAAATCTCAGTATTTAGCACAATGCCTAGCATAAAATCATATGCACAACAGAAATCTAATGAATGAATCAATTAATAATCAACAAATAAATAGCTATGTCCAAGCTGAGGATTTAAAGCAAGAGTTGGTAAATGTTTTCTGTAAAGGACCAGATAATAAATATTTTCATCCATATGTTCCCTGTCACAGCTACTTAACTCTGTTGTTATAGTAAAAGCAATCATAGACACTGTATGAATGAATAAGCATGGCTGTGTTCCAATAAAACTTTATTTACAAAAACAGGTGTTGGGCTAGGCTTGGCCTATGGACCATAGTTAGCTAATCCTTAGTTTATAGGACACGCTGCCCTCAGGCTCAGGGGTCAGCTATCCTGTCTTAACTTTTTCTTTCCCTTGGCCTTCATGCATGATGTTTTCCCCTGTAAATTTTCAGTATTTATTGAGTAAATCACTGTCCTAGAGGTTTGGAGAACATCCTTCTGTATAAACATGCTTTCAGTGCTCAAGAGACTGTCCCTACAATACTCCCTCTTCCAGATTTATCAGGGAAGCTACTGTTCACTCCACACCCAGGGTAAAGAAAAGGAGGAGAGACCAGGAATGTTATACCAACAGGTAAATTCCCATAGATAAAAAACCCAACCAACCAAACAACAACAACAAAATGCTGTCAAGTATAAGGAAATATTTACCTCCTAAAATATTTTAACGTGTTTTCTTTCTTTTCAAAAATGTTAGGTAAACTCTTTAATTGAAGTATGAAATTCATATAGAAGTAGGCTCCATGTATAAGCATGATCTGGAAGAATTTTCATCTTGTAACCAGCACCTTGGGAGAAGGACCTGGCAACCCACTCCCAAAAATCAATCCACCATTGAAAACCCTATCAATAGCAGAGAAGCACTGACCGTAGTTTTTCCCCTATTGTACGTAGGGTTGCTATGAATCAGACATGGACTCAATGGCACCTAACAACAACAACAGCAGCAGCAACCAGCACCTTGATGAAGAAATGCAATGCCACTAGCATCTCAGCAAAACTTCATACCCTTTTGTAGACATCACAAAATACTGTCCCCCAATAGAGTTAATCATTATTGTGTCTTTAATGACATAGACTACTTCGGTGTGACTCTTTTAAGATGCTAGCTGAAGGTCCAGGCATAACAGAATTTAGTTCCATGAGTACACTTCCTAACTTTTAGCCCAAGTACTTCTGTTAGGAATGATTCCAGAGCCAGGAGCTGTGGTGCACACTAGTAATGCCAGCAACTTGGGAGGCTGAGACAGGAGGATCATGAGTTAGAGGCCAGGGGCAGCCTGCACAACTTAATGAGACCCTGTCTCAAAATATGAAGTACAAAAGGGACTGGGGGTGCAGCTTTGTGGTAGAATACTTGCTTAACATGTGTAAGGCCCTGGATTCAACCACTCATTACTGAAAAAGAAAGAAAAAAGAGAATTGAAGAAAATAAAGGAATTAATCCATATAATTCTATACCCAGGACTCCTGGGAAGAAGTTGCAGCATATCACCAAAGCAATGCATGCATCCTTTTGACTACCACAGAATCAGAAAGAGCAGAGAAGTTGCTTCTCTCTCTGGCTAGACTAGGAATAAGGAGGATGTAATTCTGAAGCTCCTGGGTGCCACCTGGCAATATCAGGCTCAGCCACATCCAAAGACCTGTGAATCTAGCTGTGCTTGAGACCAACTCTACCTCTGTAGTTCTCAGCTTAGTTATGTGATAGATGCTTCTCAGTTTAATTACAGGGCAGATGCTTGAGCCTATTTATGGCTTAAACTAGTTTAGCTTGAGAGCATAGCTCCTTGTTAGGGGACGAGGTAGAAATTTATTCCTATTGTGTTGGTGTTTTTTTTAAAATATTGGAAGTAGATGTGCTTTTGAAGAGTAAATTACTAGAAGGAGGAGATAGAAGGGGCAAGAGCTGGGGAGAAAAATAAGAAAAAATACGTCTAGGCAGAGAGGAGAGAAATCAGAGAAAGGCAATGGTACAAATCCAGAAGGAAAAAATTCAAGTCTTCTTCAATGGGTCAAATGCCAATAAGAAATAACAGAGATCACAGAATTCATTTATTTATTCATTATCCACAAATGTCTACAGAGCCCTTCAGTGTGGCACTACACTAATATTGCAAGAGATGTAGCAATAAATAAAAATAACAAAGTTCCTGCCCTTGGGGGATTACCTTATATATTAAAAAAAACTTATATCTGATCACATGGGACAATCCTGTCAAGAGCTGTTTTATTAAGCGTTGAGAGCAAAATATGCATTCCCAAGGACATTAGGAGTGACTGATGGCAAGAAAGTGGAGACAATGGATCGATTGTTGCCAGGGGTTACCACCTCGCTTACAGATTTCCCTGGCGCCATATTGTGTGTTAGTTATATCCATTCATATTAGTTTCCTCTGAAATGATACCATGAACATGGAAATACTTATTATTTTGGCCATTTCTCTTTAAAAACATTTGGTTCTCAGGGATTTTCACCAGCATTCTGACTTCATTTGATAGACTCGTATGGGAAGGTCTTGGATTTTGACCAATGGGTTTTCTCCAGGGTTCACATGAATTAGTCCAAAGACCAGGATTGGGTTCTCCCACCTGCTTCATGTGAATAATTCCTAATGTGATGACTAATGCTCTGAAGTATGGGATTTTAAGGTAGGTTCAAATGTAATAAACACAGAAAACATGCCTCTCATAACTCTAAGTCTCTTCTCAGATTTCTACAAGACTGAGAAAGCTTTAATTTTTTTTTCTTTTTGGGCTTTCAAGGTGAGTGGGAAATAGTGGCACACACATGCTTCTATTCTTTCCAGGAAGTAAGAGCATCAGTAGAAATATCAAGAACATCTCTACTCAATTTTAAATTGTATTATAACCATCTTGCCAAGCAAGAATTTTAGCTGTCTCCTTGCCCCAGGACTCCTGATTGGTATACAGACAACCTTAATTTCTTAAATGGACTCTTAAGTAACTAGTAGCCTGCAGCCATAGCCCTCTGGCTTCCAATCCCGTCAGATCTCCGAAGCTAAGCAGGGTCCTGGTTAGTACTTGGATAGAAGACCTCCTGGGAACACCAGGTGCTGTAAGCTTGGGAGACGGATCCAGCAAGCCCATTCCCCAAAATCAATCTGCCATTGAAAGCCCTACAAATAGCAGAGAAGCGCTAACAATAGTGTTTCCTCTGTTGTGCATAGGGTCACTATGAGTCGGAAACACTTGTGTGTTGCTGTGATACTGAAAGCTATTCCACTGGTGTCTCAGACACCAGCAGGACCACCCATGGTGGACAGGTTTCAGCTGAGCTTCTAGACAAAGACAGACATGGGAGAAGGACCTAGCAGCCCACTCCTGAAACAATTAGCCATTGAAAACTCTATGAATAGCAGAGAAGCACTGTCAAATATAATGCCTGAAAATGAGTCCCCCAGGCTGGAAGGCATTCAAGAAACCACTGGAAAAGAGTGGTCTCCTCAAAGTAGAGTTGACCTTAATCACAGGAATGAACTAAAGCCCCTGGGACCTCTTTTGCTGATGTGGCATGAGTCAAAACGAGAAGAAACACAATGGTTACAACAATGGGTTCAAACATAAAAAGATCACATGTCTGGCACAGTGCTGGGTAGTATTTTGTTCTGTTATACATAGGATCACTATGAGTTGGACCCGACTCAGTAGCACCTAACAACAAAAAGAGCCAAGAGTGATTCTCAACATCCACTGAGTTAGACCCCAGCCACAGTGGCATTGGGCAAGTGGCATTCAAGCACTGAGGCAATGTCGTAACCTTAGAATCACAGGAAGGTGGCACCGGAGATATTGGCAAAAGGTCCAGGTTTACTGTAGCAGCTCTTGGAGTCTGTTTAAATAATGAGGAACAGTTAATGACCTGTGCCACACAGGGGCTCTCAGAAATAATAGGCCTGGGGCACTTGGCAGAAACTTTTGGTCTCAAAACAGAGAACCAAAGTGAGCCAAAAAGTCTTATTTTGTTCCTAATGTAATTTAATTTTATGTATCTCCCAACCTTCCTGGCTTCATGCAAATTATACTTATCACGTACATCTGTAAAGCCAAAAGAGCAGAGAAAGAAAGAACAGGATTTCATAAATGCTCTCTTTTCTAAGAAAATGCAAGGCAATCTCCCCCTAATGATTTGTAATTAAAATCATTCAAGTAATTATGTCTAATAAAAACATATCACCTTCATCTGAAGGTGTCCTAAAGGAGTCAGAAGGAACGTTCCTGCTGAAAATCCATGCACACAAACCAGGAATGCACACCTCTTCATCCACCTTGTCCTTTTCCTCCTCCTCTCTGGGCAAAAGGAGAATCCATTCTTGGGAACCAATGAGTCACACTTCCCCCAGTGAATGGACAGAGGTCCAGCTAAAGAAGCCCTTGTCTGGTAGATTAGCCAGCAGCCAAGTCTGTGTCTGTTAGTTGGCTTCCTCCCACGCCTCTTCACCTCTACATTCTGTGCCTCGAAACATCAAGCACTTTATATGTGCATCTGGATTTTCCTGAGCTCCCCTATGCGTATCTGCAAGCCTGGTTTTTTTTCAGATAGCTTTACGTCCTCCATCACTACTTTAGAAGAACATTAGGAGCCATCGATCGCAAGACACTCATTTTCCATACGAAACCCGGTAAAAAGAGAACAGAGAAGAGACAGAAAGTAGATTTGGTTCCCTGAGTCCCACCACATGATTTCATCAGGCTCTTGTGGATTTCTTTGAGGCTGACCTTGACCTTCACTCAGTGAGGGCGCTCCATGCCAAGGTCTCTGGCCAAGGATACTGCAGGAGCCTTTGTAAGCGTGTGCACAGTCCTGTTCCCACAAAGAAAGAGCCCTTTCTAAAGGGACTGGTGCTGTCTCTTTCCAAAACCTTCAGCCCCAGATGTTCTTGTGGGCCAAACTGTTCTCTGAATTCAAAGGCAAGCTGGTGCTTTTAAAGAGCTTAGTCATGGCAGTTGCCCAGCTTGATTCATGTGGTGAAGTTCATTGCCTTGTGAGTTATAAAATGTCCCCAGTAAAATTGAAAAAAAATAAATTAATTTAAAAAATAAAAATAAAAATCTGGTCCTTATTTACCCTGCCCAGTGGGGAAAAAATACACCATAATGCATTTCTAAGAATGCTTAATTTTATGTGTGTGATCATAATTATTTAAACACTTGCTAGCATTTCTCCAGAAGCTTCTTTCTCTCTGAAGAGCCCAAACCTAATTTTCCCCACCCTGATTGTCATAAACAACATGCAATGAACATTTTTGACTATTCGTTGCCCGAGGGACTTTTAACTATGTGGCATCGTTGTAAGGAAAATTGGAAAGCTGTATTTTTTTCTTCAGCTTTCCAAGAAAATATGCTAATGGATCACATTTAAACTAACAAGAGACATTCAGAGTTGAGATGGGAAGACAAAAGAAATTCTGATTTGCATTTCTCCCAGCTTTTACATATAAAATATGGTATATGTTATTAAAATAATTATGTATGTATCTATTCATAAAACATCATATGCATGATTTAGTCACTATTTCTATATCACTAGCAGAAACTAGGTTTTCTTGAACCTATTGTACTATGGACTTGAGGAAGATAAAGAACTTGGAATCAATGCAGAGTCAGAAAGAAAGTCTCTAGATGTCCAATCAGTTTTCATAGTGAATAAACGATTCATTAGAGGATCTTCACTGTGCAAGAGAACACTGAACAATTAAATGTGAACTTACTGTCAGCTAACATGGAGCAGAGTTTTGGGAGTTTTCAGGAAAAAGTGATTGCCACAGCAGGACCCTCTCTGGTCTTTCCTAACCAATTCAATATTAGTTCTTGGTATTTCATTATAAATATGATATCTTCAGTTGTGTTCAATGAACAGAATAGCCTAAACTTTTTGGAAAATAGAACAATTCAGGAACAACAACAACAAAAACTCTAATGCTGATACTTGGTATACAAACAAGTCATTTGTAATTATGTAAAAGGTCTTGTAATTTAAGATGTGTCCAGCATAGTAGTTTTCAACGACGGTGATTTTCTCCCATAGGGGATATTTGGTGATGTCTGGGGACATCTTTGATTGTCACATTTTGTATCTGCTACTGACAATTATTGAAGGATGGGGCAATCCACTTCCAAAGCAATCCTGAAACAATCAGCCATTGAAAACCCTATGAGGGTCGGTATGAGTCGAACCTGACTCAATGGCACCTAACAACAACACTGCCAGTTAGTGGGTAGAGGCCAAGGATACTACTAGACTTCCCAAAATATTCAGGAAAGCCTCTCACAACAAAGACATGTCTAGCCCAAAATATCAGTAATGCCATTGACAAATCCTGGTCTCAGAGACCAAAACTGTACATTAGCACAATATTGCCAAAATGTTTCTTTTGCAAGGAGTTAGGTCAAAATTATCTGCAACAACATCACTCTAGCATCCAATCTCGCCTGATCTCAGAAGCTAAGCAGGGTTGGGCCTGGTTAGTCCTTGGATGGGAGACTGCCTAGGAACACCAGGTGCGGCATGCTTGGGAGAAGAACCTGGCAACCCACTCCCAAAAACAAGTCAGCCCTATCAATAGCAGAGAAGCAGTAACAATATTGTTTCGTCTGTTGTACCTTAGGTCACTATGAGTCCAACCTAGATTCAACAGCACCTAACAACAACAACAGCATATGATTAAGGGTGGTCCACATGGTATTGTAGACATCCTGCATGCTACTGCCCAAACTGGCCCATAAGAATCTCTTGCACAAAATTCCTTGCTTGTACATTCTTTACTCATTAGCAGGCTAAAGACAAAACAAACCAAATAAACAAACAAAAACACATAAAGGCTTAGAGAAAGCTAAGGTCTCTGGTTTTCATGCCATCTCCAGGATAAGGGCCTCCCAAGAGAACCAGGCTGTGAAGACCCACGGTGAACGGCTAGCCCCATTCCACAATCATCTCACCTTTAATATATTCAGTGTGGAGCTCCCCTCTCTCCTGCATGCCCCAAATCCAGGGTTTCAGCAAGTCTTAGCCAAACTGTCTTCAAATTACATCTCAAAACTCACCATATCCACCCATTTCTCCCAGTTTTCTGCATGGTTTCCTTTAGTATACACATAGCTATCATCAGCCAAGTTCTTTAAACAGCTCTTGCTGCTTCCCTTCTTGCCTTTTCATCTGTTCACAGCAATCAAAGTCATTGTGTAAAACACAAAATAAACCAAACTGTTCCCTTATTTTAAACCCTTAAGTAGTTTCTCATTGCCCTAACTTCTAACATTAGCCTGCAAGATCCAGCACCTTCTGGCCCCAGCCTGACTCACTAAGCTCATCTTGTGCCAGTTTTCCACACACCTACTGCATCTCGTCACCTGGAATTCTCCCAGTTTCCCTAAGAATTTGAAGTCTTACATCTTCCATATTGCCCAGGATTGAAGGTCTTTCTCCTTGCTCCCCACCTGGCCAGCTCCTTTCAAACCTTCATATCACTGTTTCAATAGCCCTAACCTCTAGTCAACATATCTAAGAAAGGTATTCTACCTGTTGGGATCCTCCACTGGTGTTTGTTGCTCTTCCTTACATTACCAATCATCAGAATTTTAAGTTATGCATTCATATTGCAGATAGGAACTTTAGGTAGCATATTTAGAAATACAAAATGGCAGCCCTATTTTACTAAAATGGATACAATTCATTTTCTATCCTATTTCAAGACCTCACTCCATTTGTATATTAAGACACATATTGTAGATGTTATAAGAAAGAACCAAATCAAACAGTCACTGCAGTGTCTTTGTTAAACCCAGTGAGTCTTCTATATTAAATATTTTTTATTTCTCCTTGAACAGTCTGGATGGAAGCAATCCCATCCTGACAAAGCGGTTTTGAAGTGAAAGAATCAAGAGTCATTTTATATTGTCATTCTGCTATCCATGAATTAAGGCTTCCATATCTTGTTAAAAGATGCAATATTATGTGGAACTTTGGGTGGGAAATAACAGTCTACAGATGAGGTAATAACCAGGGGGACACAGTTGTGGGATCCCAATTCCTGTGGTCATTGAATGCTATTCTATGAACAGGTACTTCAAGGATTTCCAAAAGATGTGAGGTTTTAACAGGAGATGGATGTTTTGGTAAAAGATATGGAAGACAAGAAGATGACATTGATTAAGTCTATGATGATCTCTAAAACCCTGTATTTTGTTTTTCTCCCACTTGATGTGTTGTTGTTGTTGTTGTTAGGTGCCCTCAAGGCGAGTCCAACTCATAGAGACCCTCATAGGGTTTGCAATGGGTTTTCATAGGGTTTTCAATGTTTTGGGATTATTTCCCAGGCTCAACACTCTGCAACACCAGGTTTCAGAACAACACTAATGTATTTCTTTTGCCCTATTGAATGTAAGGCATTCTGGACAAAAGTGAATGTTGCTGTAAAACAACAACAACAACAACAAAAAAACTCCTGAAGCTCAAAAGAAGAGACCCATACTGAACACTTGTTTCTCAGAGAGGAACATTATTTCACCTGCCCAACCTTGTACAACACCGAGTTTCAGAAATACACTATGTTTCTTTTGCCCTATTGGACATAAGGTGTAAAGGGGAAAAACAAATGTTGCTATAAAACAAAAACTCCTGAGGCTGACTTAAAGGCACCCATGGTGAACACTTGTTTCTCAGAGAAGAACATTATTTCGTGTTCTCGGTGTGTGGATTGCCACATCTTTCTCCATTTTTGTGGTGCTGCAGATTGAACCTGGTCCTCAGAAAGTGCAGAGCAGTGCTCTACAGCTGAGCTAAACCCTAGCTCTTGATGCATAGTAAGAATATCAAAGATGCTAGTAAAAAAATAAATGGTTGCAGCAGAAATGACACTAAGCTTTTATTTAGAGAAACGGGAAATCTTGAAAAAAGAGGAATACTTCCAAACTCATTTTATGAGGCCAAAACTACCCTGATACTAAAATAAGATGAGGACAATAAAAGAAAAGAAAATTATAGGAGAATATTCTTGGTAAAGATGCATGCACAAATTCTCAAACCAAATCTGATCATTCATATTGAAATGATTGTATACCATGATCAAATAGGATTTATCTCAGAGATGCAAGGATGATTTGACATATGCAAATCTATAAATGTAATATACCACAATAGCAAAATAGAGAAAAAAACTACATGATCGTCTCAATAAAACCAGAGGGAAAGCATTTGTAAAATTCAGCATTCTCTCATGATTAAAAAATTCAACAAATTAGATAAGGAAGGAATATATCTCCACACTGTAAGCCCTATATGTGCAAACTCACCTCTAACATCATATTTTATAGTGAAAAGTTGAAAACTTATTGTCTAAGATCAGAAAGAAGATAGAGATGCCCACTCTTGCCATTTATAGTTAGCATATTACAGAATTAGACAAGAGAAAGAAAAAAAATGACATTCAAATTAGGATAAAGTTAAATTGTTGGTTTGCCAATGACATGATCTTATATACAGAATACCCCAGAGACTCCACCCAAAAAAACTGTTAAATTTATATATAAATTCAGTAAAGTCATTTGATACAAAAATCAACATACAAAAATCAGTAGCATTTCTAAACACTAACAAAAAATTACCAGAGTACTCCTTGGAAGCAAGGATGGCTAGACTGCCTCTTACCTATTTTGGACATATTTTCAGGAGGGACCAATCTCTGAAGAAGGAAGGATATCATGTTTGGGAGAGTGGCAGGTCAATGAAAAAAAAGGAGGACCCTCAACTAGATGGATTGACACAGTGACTGTAACAATGCACTTAAACATAAAAAAGATCATGCTCCTGGCACAGTGTCTGAGAATGTTTTGTTCTGTTGTACATAGGGTCACTATGAGTCAGACCTAACTCAGTGGCACCTAACACCAGCAACAAAAAATCTGCAAAAGATATCAAGAGAACAATCACACTTACAATAACTACAAAAATACTTAGGAATAAAGTTAACAAAGGAAATGAAGGATTTTTGCAATAAAAATTATAAAACAGAGAGAAAGGAGAGAAAATACAAGTCAGTGGAAATATATCCCATGTCCGTGTTGTTAGGTGCTGTTGATTCGGGTCTGACTCATACCTTCACAGGGTTTCCAAAGGTTGATTGTTTTGGAATTGCTTTGGGAATGTATTGCCACAGCCTTCTCCCCTTTAGGCAGTGCTGGTGATCGAACCCAGGGACTCAGAGAGCATAGAGCGGCACTCTGCCAACTGAGATAAACCCAGCCCCAGAAAAAAAAAGAATATGGTTAAAATATTCAAACCTACCTACAAGGTATGAGATACCTATCAAACTTCCAATGACACTTTTCATGGCAATAGACAGACCTAAAATTTGGATGATACCATAGACCTCAAATAGCCAAAGCAATCTTGAGCAGAAAGACCACAGGTAGAAGCATCACATTAACTGATTTTAAAATATACTATACAGCTATAGTAATCAACACTGCATGATGCTGGCATTAAAACAGACACATAGACCAATGCAACAGAGCAGAGAGCCCAGAAATGGACCATTTACTTATGCTCTATTAATTTTTTACCCAAGTGCCCAAGATTGACACCAGGAAAAAGAGAGTCTCTTTAATAAATGGTCAAGAGAAAATCAGATATTCAATGAAATTGAACTTTCTCTCATGCCATATATAGAAAAATCAACTTGAAATGGATAAAAGACTTAAATATAAGACATGAAACTGTCAAACTAGCAGAAGAAAGCCTCCATGATATTAGTTTGTGCAGAGCTTTTAAGGGGCAAGCAACAAAAACTGAAAATTTGGATAAATGATACTGCATCAAACTGAAAAGCTCCTTCACAGCAACAGATGCCATCACAGAGTGAAGTAATCACCCATGAAATGTGAGAAAAATTTTACAAACCATAATCTGGTAAGGGGTTGTTTTTCTTGTCAGGTCAGACTCAGAGGGTTCCGTGGACAATCGATGAAACACTCCCTGGTGCTGTGCTGTGCCCTCTACTGTGTCAGAGCTTCTCTGCTATTCATAGATTTTCAATGGCTGATTGTATTGGGAGTGGGCTGCTCGGTCCTTATTTCAAGCCTACAGCACCTGGTGCTCCCACACGTCTCTCATGCAAGTACTAACAAGGCTCAACTTTGCTTAGCTTCCGAGATCTGACAGGATCAGACACCAGGGTGGAAAGGGGTTAATAAGCAAAAGAGAGAGAGAGGGAGAACCTCTATAACTCAATAGCCAGAAAATAAATAACCTAGTTTAAATAAGGAAATAAATAACTTTAAAATCAACAAAAAATAATAATACATATTTCTCTAAAGAAGACGTACAAGTGGCCAAAGTTTCATAAATAAACATTTCATATTTACTCATCACCAGAGAAAGACAAATTGAGGCCACAATAGTCCATAACTTCACACTTGTTAGAATAACCATCATCAAGCAAAAAGCAGTCAGTGCGGAGGAGGCTATGGAGGAAAGGGCTTCCACACTGTTGATTAGAATGTAAATTGGCACCATATTTGGAAATTCCCTTAAAAGCTAAAAATAGTGCTACCCTATGATCCAGTACTATGGTTTGAATCTACAATGTTTCCCAAAGATCGTATGTTTGAATGTGGACCCCTAGGTGGTGGGGAGGCTATGGAACTTTGGTGACATCTAGCTTTATTGAGGTGAGTCACTGAGGCCAGTCTTTGAAGATTTCACCTGAAACCCAGTTCCAATAATCTCTGTCTGCTCCCTGATGCAATGGTGTGAAGAGGTCCTCTAGCACAGACCTTGGTGCTTACCCCTCTATGGACTGAGATCCTCTAAACCCTCAGCCCCAATAAATCATCCCCTCCATATGTTTGTTTTTATCAGGCATTCTGCCACAGCAACACGCAAACTAAGACAATCCAGGAATCATGCTACAGTGTATATATCCAAAGGAAGGGAAACTGGTGTGTCCAAGAGACCTCTGCACCTTTCTGTTCATTGCAGCATTTTTCATGTTAACCAACACATGAAATCGACTTGAGTGTCCACCAACAGATAGATAAAGAAAATGTGGTGTATATGTATGTAGAATGCTACTCATTAAAATAATAAAAAGAAAGAAAACCTGACACTTGCAACAACATGGATGAACCTGGAGGACATTAAGTTAAGCAACATTAACCAGGGAAAGACAACTAGCATACAATCTCACATGTATATGGAATCTAAAAAAAGTTGAACTCATAGAAGTACAGTGAAGAACAAGGGGCCACTAGATGCTGGGGTGAGGAGACAAGGATTGGGGAGATGTTAATAAAAGGATAAAAAATTTCAGTTAGGTTCATGAGACCTATTGTATAGAAAGATGTCTATAGCTAATAATAGCATATTGTATTCTCAAAAATCACTAAGACAGATTTCAGATGTTCTCACTGCAAAAATGAGATTATATATGCTAATTAGCTTATTTTAGCCATTCCAGAATATATATGTGTATATATATGTGTGTGTGTGTGTGTGTGTGTACATAATATATCTGTATAAATATTATATGTATGGATATTTATATATAATTTCAAGATATAATTTTGGATGTGATAGTTATATCCCATTTTAATTTTGTCAGTTATAAATAACATAATGAAAGAAACAGCAAGTAATGGGAAAATTGGAACTATATACAGACGTATGAAAAAATCTTCTGGCAGGAAGAATGATTCTGAGCAACATAATAATAACCTAAGGTTATTATTAAACACTTAAAAGTGTTTGGTATAGGGAATCAATAATTCATCTATAAAAGGAAAGAAGACATTCTGGTTGAAAGTCAGGATTAAGTATCTGATTAGAAGATTGGCATCAAAGCCAGAATTCTAATATTAATTGAAGAAAAAGCTTGACTTTTGAAAATTCTAAGGCCTTGGTCAAAGTGCTGAGAAAAAAATCTGTGTTGTAAATTTGAAGAAGCAGAGAAGCACTGTGGAATAACATGCTAGAAAGTAAGCCTCCCAGGTCGGAAGGCATTCAAGAGATGACTAAGGAAGAGTTACCTCCTCAAAGTAGAGTCAACCTTAATAATGTAAAGCCCCTGGGACCTCCTTTTGCTCATATCATACAATTAAAAATGAGAAGAAATACAGTGGTTACAACAATGGGCTCAAACATAAAATGATTGTGTGCATGGTACAATGTCGGGTAGTGTTTTGTATATGAATGGAGTTAAGTACTTAGTGCCTGCAGCCGTAGCCCTGTGGCATCCAATCCCATCAGATCTCAGAAGTTAAGCAGGGTCAGGCCTGGTTAGTACTTGGATGGGAGACTGCCTGGGAGCACCAGATGCTGTAGGCTTGGGAGACGGACTTGGCAACTCACTCCCAAAAAATAATCTGCCATTGAAAACCCTGTGAACAGCAAAGAAGCACTGACAATAGTGTTTCCCCTGTTGTACAGAGGGTCGCTATGAGTCGGATACCGACTCGATGGCACCTAACAACAACAACAACAACAACAACAACAAGTGCTTAGTACACTTGATTGAGTTTACTTTTGTTAAAGTTTCCTCCACTACTCCCATATTTTATGTTCTTTCTTTTTAAAGTAAAACTGAGTTTTTACAGAGAAAGGACCCAACTTTTGTCAATGAAAACTCTCAGAAATTCTTGGTATATTTTCAGTAGTGGTGAGGCATAGAATATGGAGTTGCATGAAGATGTCTGGATGCCAAAGCAATGGGCGTAGGTATTGCTATGAGAATAGATTGCATTTAGAAAATTACCCTTAACAAAATCAATGTTGATTTCTGGAATGCTTCTTGTGTGTGTATTTGTGTGTTGGTGGACACATTCAAGTCCCTACGCATGCACAAACACACACAAACACACACAAACACACACGAGTTAACTGTCCATCTCAGACATCAAAAGCTGCTGAGTCTTTTATGAAGGGGGCACATATGGAAAATGTTATTGAATTGACTTCTGTTTTTATCATTAAATGAGGGACTATACCTTAAAAAACACAGCAAAAAAAAAAACCCTATTTCTTTCTGTGTGGTCTGAAACATGTATTGCTTTTTCCTATAGAAGTAAGGAAATGCTAATTTTAACTTTTTGTGGTAGAAGGTAATAAATAACTGTTGGGTCACATAATTACTAGAAGGCTTATTCTATTCATTAATAATCTTTATATCTAAGGTTTTCATGTTTAAGAATTTTAAGGAGCAATTTGGTCTTTGTACATTAAAAAAGCAGATGATCAGTTAACATATTATTCTATTTGATTTGATTCTTCCCAAAGGGCACAAAGAAAATGCCAAAAAATACAGGTGCATAAAATCATGCGTATTTTCTAACACTGTGTGAAGCATAGGAGAAACCCTCTAAATCAGCTAGTATATCAGCATTATTTTCTCAATACTGGAAATTCTACTCACAGAGTGTGAAATATCTGGGAAAGACTGATTATATCTGGAGAGAATCAGGGAGAGTTACTTCTAATTGGTGATGATCATCTCTCTGTTTGCTAAAACACTCAGGTTATTTTTAAACCCCACTTAGTTTATACATTTTGACCATGAATTTAGACACTGCTTCCAAAACAGTCACTTTTTGGAAGGAGAAAAATGTCAATTTCCTTGCTACCTTTTCTTCCCTACCACACTCCACTAATCATCTAGATTCCTTCCTACATTGCTAGGTGGGGCCAGCTGTGGTTACAATAGTAAGTTAAAACATCAGAATTGAACCCAGAGACTTTCCTATCCTTCCCAGACCAAAACGTTTGACCTATACCTTTATACGCAGGTTGATCTGCAAGGTTTCTTCCCCCTAGACTTTATCCTTAGATTAATGAGATTCACTGTGCTATTTTCTAACTAGTTTCTTTAAATATTTTTTATGCAACCTGATGAGCTTCAACTCATCTTAGACTTTGTATGTGAATACATTCTATTTATTCCTTTACCCTCTAAAATATGTAGCTGTAATGTTAAACATGTTCCACATATATCTGACAAAATCATGACAATCGCATCTAGAAAGTACTATTTTTATGAGTATTCCATATTTTGACAAAGTAGTATACTACATGAATATGCATCATAAATGAGATTTTGTTTGTAGCTATGCAAGTCAGAAATAAAATGGTCTATTCTGTTTTTGCTCAAAGCCTCATATTTGTATTGACCTTTAAGGCACAACTAAGGGAGTGAAGAGAATAAACACTTTCCTGGGAAGATTTTTAGAAGAATTCTAAGCAAGGATCCAAAGGATAAAAGCAGAAGCTAGATTTTAAAAAATAATGATAAGGAAGAGATGACATGATATTCTGCAAAACACAACTTTGACCTGTGATCACCTAAAAGCTATATCCAGCAGTGGGAAGCCAAGAAGTAGCCCACCTTGTCCAAGGAAGCAGATAAGGGTTGTTTTGCAAACAGGTGTCATTCACTGGCAGCTTCTGATTAGAGATGGGTTGGGCATTTGTCCACTTTTCCATAAAATAAAATGATTCTAGCAGTTCTCAAGATGTGAGACGTGATGTATTATTTTTATACAGCAACCTCTGATTTATTAGAGTATAGGTTGGGAAAATGACCACCCATGTCTTCCTTTTTATCTTCTTTTCCAGATGTATTTTGTGTTTGGACTTCGTGGCTCTGGTGAATTTGACTCTAATTTTGTGAATATTTGCCCCTATAATTACATAGACTATTTATGCAAAACTGTTCCTCTAGAAACCTTAAGATATATCTTACAGATGTGAAATGGCAAACTTGCATCAAAATCTATTTAAGAATGCAAGTTCCTTGTCTGTAAATCAGAACTTGTTGAATTTGTCTGAGCAAAGTGCTTTTGCTTTTACTGGATCTTACCTGCTTATTAGTATAGAATATTTTAATTTCTGCTCTTTAAACAAGGAAGTTAAATAGTCACAGATGTATTAAGTAAGTTCAAGTAAGGCCAAGACAAAACCAGAGTTTGGTCAGTTTGATTTTTGGCTACTTGGCATCAACTTAGTTTAAACCAGAGTTATCGCGGAAATGTACAGTTGCACAACTCATTCTTCTGAGGAATGCATGTCTCTCCCATGCCACACAAGTGGAGTTGGCTGGACTCTCCCAGAACTCCTTATGCTCAGGAAGTAACATGGGTCAAGATCGAGGGTAACCCACTGCCCTCAGAGACCATGTCACAAGAATAAATGTAGAAACCTTCTGAACTATTCCTCAGAGATATTCTTCTGAAATTGTAACTGGATACCATATTATTGAATATGCAAATGAGGCAGAAAGCATACAGCTCAGATTTATATTCTCCTACCTAAAACAATGGGCTGGGATTTAGCTCAGTGGGTAGAAGTCTGCTCTGCAGTCTCTGAGGTCCCGAGTTCAATTCCCAGCACCACAAAAAAGGAAGGACAACCTGGCAATCCACTCCCAAGGCAATCCCCAAACAATCAGCCATTGAAAACCCTATAAGGTTGCTGTGAGTCAGACACGATGGTACCTAAGAACAACAACAACAACCTAAAAGAATATGGGTCTCTTAAGTAAAAACTGATAATGTGTCCTTAATGTTATCTTTCGGATCTGGTGGCTATGGATGTGAAAATTCCTATGCCCTGACTTTCACATATATTTAGAACATTCAGTGTAATACAAAAATGGTCCAAGTGCACCCTAGGTTCTCAATTCAGCTGACATCATTGCGGTTTTATCTGATTTGCATACTCAGCATCCATCAGGAGTTTACTGGAATAAATGAGTAGGAGAAAGAGCTTAGGATAAAAATACTATCCCTGCCCTTGAGCAATATAGAACACACATGTTCTTCTAAGGCTTGTTAATATCAGGTGATACTATGGTACATTTGTAATTCATATAGGGATTCTAACATAGGCCATGTGGCAAAGTTATATAATATCATTGTGAGGTAGAGATAGACACATTTGTGATGCATTGTTTAATCATTTCAGTAGATTCCTTCCTAAATTGCTGTACAGTGACAGCTGCATTTAAAATGGTAAATGAGAACATTAAAACTGAACCCGGAGGGACTTTCCCATTCTTCCCAGCCCAATAAGTTTGACTTATACCTTTCTACACAGGTTGATCTATAAGTTCTATTCCTCTAAGACTTTATCCTCAGCTTAGTGAGGCTCACTACACTAAAGCTAACAAGTCTCTTTAAATATATTTTGTGTAACCTGATGAGCTTCAACTCATCTTAGACTTTGTGAGTATGTCCTAATTGTACTTTTACCTTCTATAACACGTTGCTGTATGGAAGCAAAATTAAACTTGTCCTTTCATGAGAACCTCGGAAGAATCTGTGCTGTCAAAATATTTTGTGACTGTGAGATTTATTGTGTGAAAGAATACTTTATCCATTCACATTCAACTGTGCGAATATACCAGAATCTGTCCATTCTACCACTGATAGGAATTTGGCCGTCTCCAATTTAGGGCTATTATGAAAAGTGCTGCTTAAACAGTCTCAAGTTGGTCTGTTAGTGGATGGGTAAGTACACATCTAGGTGTAGTATAGGCCCAGGAAGAAGAGCAATGGCTGGATCATAGGACAAATTTATGTTCAGTTTTATAGGTGACGTTGTTGTTGTTGTTAGGTGCTGTCAAGTTGGTATCCGACTCATAGGGACCCTCTGTACAACAGGGGAAACACTATCGTCAGTGCTTCTCTGCTGTTCATAGGGTTTTCAATGGCAGATTGATTTTTGGGAGGGGGTTGCCAGGTCCTTCTCCCAAGCCTACAGCTTCTGGTGTTCCCAGGCGGTCTCCCATCCAGGTACTAACCAGGCCCGACCCTGCTTAGCTTCCAAGATCTGATGGGATCGGATGCCACAGGGCTACCGCTGCAGGCATAGGTGACATTAGTTTTCCAAAATATTTACAGTAATATTACTCCTACATAGATTGCATAGGAATAAAAGAAACCAGGCAAAAAATGTGCAGATTCTATGACTCTATTTTATATAAAGTGCAAAACTAATCCATAGTGAAAGAATTCAAAATAATGGTTATCTCCACGAAGTAGTAACTATAAGGGATTCCAGGGGAGACTTCTGGATATTGTTAATGATCTATTTCCTGGTAATTACAATCAAGAGTTCTCATTTTGAACATGCATCAGTCTGTACACTTATGACTTGTGGACTATTCTGTATACATGTCATACCTCAACAAAACTTATTTAACATATGTTTTATTAAAGGAGCTGTTTTACCAGGGGAGAAAACTCACCCTCTGAATTATTTTAAATATAAGATAGATAAAGAATTGTTGAGAAACAAATATTTTACTGAATATTAGATGATATTATTTTGAAGGCCCTTTTTGCTGTACATTGTGTAGTTTTCTAATGCCAGGATAAAATTTCCTATTATCTTCAATCATTCTTCACTTCTATACAGCATTTTGACAAATTTCTTCTGAATACGAACAGTGCCCCAAGACTGAAAAGGAAGCCCTTTGGTTCTAATGACTTCGCGGTGTCCTTAGATTTTATGGAATTTCACTTATGTGAATTTGGTCCATCTGCTCTGGGTCTCCTGTCCAAAAGTTCTCAGTAGTGGAAAAGAAGTGCATTGTTCCCACTCAACTACTTGTTCCGCTCTCGTTTTCCAAGTTGTACCAACTGTTCAAAGACTCAACAGCACCCAACAACAACAACATTTATATTTTAGCTTCTCTTTGTATTGTCCAACAGAGATTTAAAAATTCAGTGCTGTTCCAGATTTGTAGTTTACTAAGACCTCTTGGCCTGCAGCTGTACCACTGTGGCACCCAATCCTGTCAGATCTTAGAAGCTAAGCAGGGTCAGGCCTGGTTGGTACTTGGATGGAAGACCGCCTGGGAACACCAGGTGCTGTAGGCTTAGGAGAAGGACCCGCAACCCACTCCCCCAAACAATTAGCCATTGAAAACCATTGAAATGGGTTTCCAAGTTGTGCCAACTGTCCAACTTTCAATCTTGAGTTTGGAGCATGTGAACAGAATACTAATAGAAAGGAGAAAGAAATGGAGAACAAGACAGGAAAGAAGACTGTAAATGTAGGTAGAAAAAAAGATCTCTTCTCTGGAAGTGAAATTAGAAGTAGTTTGATAGAGGAAGCCACTGCAAAGAATTCACCCTGCTATAGAACGAAAAGGAGGAACTCTACGGTGAGAGCAAATCATGGCAGAGAACAGTCATTATTTCTTTTGTTTTCTTTTATCTTTCTTTCTTTTTATCTTTCTTTCTTTTTTTTTTTTTTTTTTTTTTTTTTTTTTTTTTTTTTTTTTTTTTTTTTTTTTTTTTTTTTTTTTTTTTTTTTTTTTTTTTGCAGGGCTGGGAGTTGACCCCAGTGTCTCAGGCATGCTAGGCAAGCACTCTACCAGTGAGCTGCACCCCAACCCCTTTTTATCTTGAGACAGGGTCTCACTAAGTCGCACAGGCTGCCTTGTTATAAAATTTGGGATCCTCCTGCCTCAACCTCCTAAGGTGCTGGAATGACAGGCTCGTGACACCATGCCTAATTTGAGGAGAGTTCATTCTCAAGAGGTCTTGTTGTTAGGTGCCGTCAAGTTGGTACCCAACCCATAGCAACCCTTTGTACAACAGGGGAAATACTATTGTCATGCTTGTCTGCTATTCATAGGGTTTTCAATAGCTGATTGTTTGGGGGAGTGGGTTGCAGGGTCCTTCTCCCAAACCTACAGCACCTGGTGTTCCCAGACAGTCTTCCAAGTACTAACCAGGCCTGATCTTGCTTAGCTTCTAAGATCTGACAGGATTGGGTGCCACAGTGGTACAGCTGCAGGCCAAGAGGTCTTAGTAAACTACAAATCTGGAACAGCACTGAATTTTTAAATCTCTGTTGGACAATACAAAGAGAAGCTAAAATATAAATGTTGTTGTTGTTGGGTGCTGTTGAGTCAGGTCTGACTCATAGTGACTCTACATACAAGAGAATGAAACACTATCCAGCACTGTGTCATCCACATGACAATCTTTTTATGTTTAAGCCCATTGTTGCAGACACTGTTTTTTCTCATTTTGAGTTGTGTCACCTCAGGAAAAGGAGGTCCCAGGGGCTTTACTCCATTCCCATGATTAAGGTAGACTCTACTTTGAGAAGGCAACTCTTCTCTGTTAGTTTCTTCAATACTTTCCAGCCTGGAGAGCTCATTTTCTAGCACTATACCTGACAGACCTTCTCTGCTATTCATAGGGTCTTCAATAGCTGTTTCAGGGGTGGACTGCTGGGTCCTTCTCCCTAGTGTGTCTTAGTCTGGAAGCTCAGATGAAACCTATCCACCATGGGTGGCCCTCCTGGGATCTGAGATACCAGTGGCATAGCTCTCAGAATCACAGCAACACACAAGCCCCATAGCATGGCAAGCTGACAGACACATGGGAGAATATATATATAAATAATCTACATCAAAAATAGGTCTAGGGTTTAGCTCAGTTGGTAGACTACTGCTCTGCACTTTCTGAGGACCTGGGTTCAATCCCCAGCACCCCAAAATTGGGAGAAGAAAAACAATCCCAAAACAATATGAGGGTTACTATGAGTCAAACATGACTCTATGGCACCTAACAGCAACAACACCAAAAACAAAATAACTGAATGGCCCAATAGCCTTGATGAATATTAAACTGGAGATGAAAAGCAAATTTAACCTTTTCCATGTAAATTGTGCCTGCAGCGGTAGCCCTATGGCATCCGATCCGATCAGGTCTCAGAAGCTAAGCAGGGTCGGGCCTGGTTAGTATCTGGATGGGAGACCACTTGGGAACACCAGAAGCTGTAGGCTTGGGAGACGGACCTGGCAACCCCCTCCCAAAATTCAATCTGCCATTGAAAACCCTATGTACAGCAGAGAAGCACTGACAATAGTGTTTCCCCTGTTGTACAGAGGGTCGCTATGAGTCGGATACCGGCTCGACGGCACCTAACAACAACAGCAACATGTAAATTGGGGGTGATTTGTCATTGAAAAGATAGCATGCCTTTTACCAGCTGTCAGTGAATACCTGGAACACAGCTCTGGATTATAAATGTGGTGGACTTTTCCTGTCTTCATCTTCCATAAGACCTTCCTATATCGATACTGTTGTCCAACATTTTTCTCAATGGATTTCTGTTACTTGAAAGCAAAAGAGTATTAGTACTCAAGTTGGAAAGTGCTATTTTAAAAAGTAAAACTCAGAAAACATAAGGAATTGACTTGTGAGAGTTGGAAACAGAGAGGATTTGTGCATTCTGGAATTAAAAGCTATAAGTTATTGGTAATGGTTATCTGATTTCTCTCTTAGGATTAGACATTGTGATCTCTGGGGCTGAGAGTTTAAGAATTCAATAGTAAATTGTGAGGTTATTAGAGATTGTTGAATATTTTTGGTGACCTCCACTGACCTTTATGAAGAGGATAAGAAGCTCTTGCTGCAGGTTACTTTGCTGAAAAGTAGAATAAGGTTAACTGTTGTTGAAGGACAACCTGAAACTTCTTGCAATCAGATAATTTCTTACCTTTTAGAGGTCCAAAATTAGCATGATATTCTCTAATAGACCCTGCATCTGATGCAGAAGATAACAAGGAATTCTGGTTTGAAGTGGGGATGTGGAATGTGTTAGTTAGCTCTTGCATCACTATGACAAAATGCCTCACAGAAACAACTTAAGGAAGGAAGGATTTATTTTGTCTCACAGTTTCAGAGGATTCAGTCCATCATGGCGGGGAAGGCATGCCAGAGCAGCTCAGTTTCCATAATGCCAGGAGAGGTAGTAGAGACAGTGACAAGAAGTGGCCATGGATAATATACTCACAAAGATCCCCTGCTAATGACCTACCTCCTCTAGTTAGGTCCATCACCCTAAAACTTCCACAAATTCCCAAAACAGAACAACCAACTGGGGGCCAACTATTTAAAGAGCCTATGGGAGACATTTTATATTTAATCGATAACACACAGACAGAGGCGAATCAGAGAATTCCAGTTCTACCTCCTACTCTTACTGTCATCTGCAGCCACAGCACCCTGGCATCCAATCCCACCTGATCTCTGAAGCTAAGCAGGGTCGGTCTGGTTAGTTCTTGGATAAGAGATTGCCTGGGAATACCAGGTGCTACAGGCTTGGGAGAAGGACCTGGCAACCCAGTCCCAAAAAACAATCAGCCATTGAAAACCCTATGAAGAGCAGAGAAGCACTGACATAGTGCCTGCCATGGCACAGTATCAGGGAGTGTTTTGTTCTGTTGTACATAGGGTCACTATGAGTCTGATGTGACTTGAAAGCACCTAACAACTACCACCACCACAATTCTTATCCTCAGCCCATGTCTTGCTAAGTAATAACTACAGTATTTAGTTGTGGTTAGACATTAACCTTGGCCTAGACTATCTAGGTCTGTGTTATACAATCTGGTATCATTAGCCCAATGTGGCCATGTAAATTTAAATTAATTATATAAGATAAAATAAAAACCCAGTTTCTCATGGGTACTAGCCACATTTCATGCTCGGTAGCCACAAGTACCTAGTGCCAACCATCTTGAGTAGCACAGAATAAAGGCTATTTTCTATGATTGCAGGAAGATTCATTGGACAGGGTCATTGTTTCATTGTTCTGATCTAGAACAAATCCGTGTGAGAAAACTTTTCTAGCTGCCCCAATCCAGCCTGCTGTGTTTTATTTATGCACCATGTCTAATGACTTAAGCAGAAATCAGGGGACTGGATAGCTTTTGGTGTTGGTGTTCAGTCCTATAAATGACACCATAAGATTTCTTATATTGCTAATTAACAAAAGGCATCTTCAACAGTAATATTAGATGGCAGCCACTTAAGATTTTCATGTAATTGTATGAGAAAGAGTTCTAGAATTGAAAAAGTTGACTGTGTTTCTCACCCCTTCAGGGCAATTCAGTTACCAGAATTTGCACCAGGAGAATTGAACAACTAAATTAGAATAGCCCCAGAGGGCTCTGCAGTGGCTTTTATGTCTGGTCCTGAAAACTGCAAAAGGCTTCTCAGGAGGCTGAGCTTCATGTTCATATCAACCAGTGAGGGGGCTTTGTCAATTGTCAAGAAATTAATCACTTATTCAATGTACATCTTGCTTTCACCATCTAGAACTGCTCAAGGTCAGGCATATTCCTTTTCTCATTTTTTAATGGGCATTTTTATTATTTCTAGCTTTCCCCCCCTCTACCATTTTATATTGGGATACATTAGAAAGAGAAAGTATACTAAGCATATTGGTTGATGTAAGTATTTTATGATCCTCAAGAGCCATATCCAGATATAACTGAGCCTAGGTGCTGCGGTTTAGCTCAGTTGGTAGAGTGCCATGCTGTATCCTCTGAGGTCCTGGGTTTGATCCTCAGCACCACAAAAATAGGGGAAAGATGTGGCAACCCACTCCTGAAACAATCCTAAAACAATCAGTCATTGAAAACCCCTATGAGAGTCGCTGTGGGTTGGACCTGACTCAACAGCACCTAACAACAACAACAATAACAACAACAGCAACAACAACAACAACAACAACAACAACAACAACAACAAAGGAGTCCTGGGCTGCTGAATTCAGAACAATCATAGCACTTCTGGAACATCCAGCTGCCTCTTCTGAGTTGTGGTGAGTAGAGCTAAAGTGCTATATTGAATAGAAGAATCATGTTAAGTAAGGAGTCCTTAGAAAATATATATGAAAAAGATGAAATGTGTATGTTCCTAGCATCCATATGGAAAAGTTATAGTGGATATCTTTTTGGCTGGTCTAATTAAAATATCTCTTCTTCATCTGACACATTTTTGGTTTTATACAACATGATCCCAAACTCCTGGCCCACAAAGACTTAGCAGAAGCAAGGTGTTATTCCAAAGTTTTTGCCAAACTCTATCCTGTGACCAGAGCTGATCAATCTAGGGCTGAAAATCTGACTTGGGTATGATGAAGTGAAGTATAAAAGACAAGATGATCATGACAAACCAGAGAGGAAAGGAAGAAAGAAAGGAAGAAAGAAAGAAAAAGAGAGGGGGGAGGGAGGAGGAAAGGAGTGGAAAGGAAAGGAAAGGAAAGGAAGGAAGGAAGAGAAAGAAAGAGGCAAGAAAAAGAAAGAAGGAAAGAAAGAGAGAGAGAAAGGCAGAAAGGAAGAGAAAGAAAGAAAAAAGAAAGAGAAGAGGAAGGGAGGAAGAAAGGAAGGAAGGAGAAGGAAAGAAAAGGATGGGAGAGAAGAGAGAGAGAGAGAGAGAGAGAGAGAGAGAGAGAGAGAGAGAACAAGCAGCTGGATGGAGAGTGAGGAAGCCCCCTAAGTCCTACTTATAATTAGTTTATTCAGCCTGGGACAAGTCACTTTATGTCTCTGGATCTAAGTTTCTTCATCTGTAAAAGTGAGGGTTTGCTACTAAAACACCATGTTTTCCAGTGAACAAGACCAGGCGCTGACTGTGGATCAGACCATCAACTTCTCATATGCAAGTTCAAACTGAAGCTGAAGAAAATTAGAACAAGTATACGAGAGCCACGGTATGACCTTGAGTATATCCCACCTGAGTTCAGAGACCACCTCAAAAATAGGTTTAATGCATTAGACACAAATGATAGGAGACCAGAAGAGTTGTGGAATGACATAAAAGATGTCATTCAAGAAGGAAGCAAAAAGTTCTTAAAAAGACAAGAAAAAAAGAAAAGACCAAATTACATGTCAAAAGAGACACTGGACCTTGCCCTCGAACATGGAGCAGCTAAAGCAAAATACATGATGAAGTTAAGGAACTAAACAGAAGATTTCAGAAGGCAGCTCAAGAAGACAAACACAAATATTATAATGACATGTGCAAGGAGATGGAGGCAGAAAACCAAAAGGGAAGAACATGCTCTGTGTTTCTCAAGCTTAAGGAAGTGAAGAAAAAATTCAAGCCTCGAGTGGCAGTAGTGAAAGATTCTACAGGGAAAATATTAAATGATGCAGGAAACATCAAAAGAAGATGGGAAGAATACACAGAGTCATTATACAGGAAAGTGTTGGTAGATGACCAACCATTCCAAGAGGTTGCATATGAAGAGGAACCAATGGTGTTGAAGGATGAAGTGGAAGCTGCCTTGAAAGAACTGGCGAAACACAAGGCTCCAGGAATTGATGGGATACCAATAGAGATGTTTCAACAAACAGATGCAGCACTGGAGGTGTTAACATGTTTATGCCAACAGATTTGGAAAACAG